>JAZBQP010000137.1:0-61907 GCA_038407015.1 Ceratocystis ficicola
AGGAGATGTGTGCGTGGAGAGAGGTGGGGAGAGTGATGGAGTGGTATTGAATACAGTATGAAAATCAATTATATGCGCCTGGGACCGTTCCTCAATCTCGTCCTATCTAACTGCGTCTGAATACAGTCGAGTTGAGTAATTCATGTTTTCGCATCTGACGTGTATCATGCATCTAATCCAAAAACATGCTTTTTTTGAGACCACTTATTTGTCGGTAATGCAGCCGTGGCTGGCATCGCTCACAAGCATGGAGTACTTTTTGAGAGTGCCACGCTGAGCCCAGGGTCTAGGCTCAGGCTTCTTCCAGGCAGCGCGACGCTTGGCCATCTCCTCCTCGGGGATAACCAGGTCCATCAGACGCTTCTCAGCATCGATGATGATCTTGTCACCATCCTTAGCCAGGGCAATGGGACCACCAACGAAGGCCTCAGGAGTGACGTGGCCAATGAGGAAACCATGGGAGCCACCGGAGAAACGGCCGTCGGTGATCAGGGCACAGTCCTTGCCTAGGCCAGCACCCATGATGGCCGAAGAGGGCTTCAGCATCTCGGGCATGCCGGGGCCACCCTTGGGGCCCTCGTTGCGGATAATGACAACAGTTTTCTCGCCCTTCTTGATTTCGCCGCGCTCTAGCGCAGCAATAAAGTCGTCCTCGGCCTCAAAGCAGCGGGCAGAGCCCTCAAAACGCAGGCCTTCCTTGCCGGTGATCTTGGCAACGGAACCGCCGGGCGACAAAGAGCCGTAGAGGATCTGGAGATGGCCGGTGGGCTTGATGGGCTGGCTGGCAGGGCGAATGACCTTTTGCTCCCCGGGGAAGCCGGGGAGGTTCTCAACATTCTGCTTCAGAGTCTTGCCAGTAACGGTCATGGTAGAGCCGTCAATCAGGCCCTCCTTCAACAAGAACTTGATCACAGCGGGGGTGCCGCCGATTTTGTGGATGTCTTCGAAGACATACTGGCCAGAGGGCTTCAGATCAGCCAGGAAGGGGGTGCGGTCAGAAACAGCCTGGAAATCGTCAATGGTCAGCTTCACGCCCACGGAGTCAGCCATAGCAATCAGGTGCAGCACGGCATTGGTGCTACCACCCAGGACAGTGACCAGGATCATGGCGTTCTCAAAGGCAGCGCGGGTCATGATGTCACGGGGGCGGATATCTTCCTTGAGCAGGTTGTAGATGGCAGGCCCAACACTGGCACACTCAGCAACCTTCTCGGGTGACTCGGCGGGCTTGGAAGAGCTGCCAGGCAGGGTCATTCCCATGATTTCAATGGCAGAGGCCATGGTGTTGGCAGTGTACATGCCACCGCATGCGCCACCACCGGGGCAGGCGTTACGGATGATGTCATAGCGCTGCTTCTCAGTGATTTCGCCGGAAAGGTACTGGCCGTAGGACTGGAAGGCTGACACAATGTCAATGGGCTTACCCTCCATGCTGCAGCCGGCCTTGATGGTACCGCCGTACACCATGATGCTAGGGCGGTTGACACGGCCCATGGCAATCACGACACCAGGCATATTCTTGTCGCAACCCGGGATGGAGACGTTAGCATCGTACCACTGGCCGTTCATGACAGTCTCGATACTATCAGCAATGATTTCCCTGGACTGCAGGGAGAAGCGCATGCCCGAGGTGCCCATGGAGATTCCATCAGACACGCCAATGGTGTTGAAGCGGTAGGGCACCAGGCCAGCATCAGCCACGGACTTCTTGATGGCCTCGGATTGGGCCAGGATGTGCATGTTGCAAGGGTTGCCCTCATACCAGACAGACGAGATTCCGATTTGTGCCTTGTTCATGTCCTCGTCTGTCAGACCAGTAGCATACAGCATGGCCTGTGATGCGCCCTGCGACTTGGGCTGGGTGATGGTGGCCGAAATTTTGTTGAGCTTGGCATCTTCGAAGCGGGTAGCGGCGGCAGAGAAGAGACGTCTAAAGAGGAGCCAGAACAGTCATGGCATTAGCAACCAGCATGCAAGATCACGGGATGGGTAGATGGAGAGAGGAAGTCTACTGTGATGTACCTCTGGGGGGCGCTAGTAGTAGCTCGTAGAGCTTGCGCTCTGAGCTGAGTACACCGAGCAAACATTGTGATATGAGTGACGATGTAACAATTAAAAAGAATTAAAAGTAAAATGCAGAAGGAAAAAAAAAACCAGGCTAGACAAAGGCCAAGGCTTTTTTTTTTACAGTGAGTCAAGCACAGAGAAGAAAGTTACTCGCTAGCCAAAAGTCTGATTTTTACATAGCCGTTAAAACCTTCATTGGACTCCAAAAAGACAAGATCACAGGGATTAAAATGCACAGAGATACATGCACACCACACACAGCAATGATCACAACGACAGCTACGCACACACACACACACACACACACACACACACACAAAAATCAGGCCACTGTTATCAAGAGCAAAAAGGAAAGGTAAGAAAAGAATGCTAAATGTCGGCCTCTAAGCTTTGTGTGCCAGTTTTCTCGCACCTCAACAGCGACCTCAACTGCGGCTGGCCGGCCTTGTACAGTGGCACTGCCCTTGTAAAGTAGTATTAACCCACTATTAGCTCTGAAGTTATAAGCCTGGGTTACAGGCGATGTCGGCGGCCAAAGCCTGCCCGTTTTTTGCGGCAGTCCACAATTTTTTAATCGAATCGCTATTTGCTGACGATGTGAGATGTGGGTCGTCATGTCAAATATCACTGTTTTCATTGGCTGGGAGCCACTCCAGACATTCCAGATATGCATGCTATCTTGCTGTTTCCGCAATCAGTTGCTTAGATTTGTGTGCCCCTAACCCTAAGGTATTATTGCCTGTCATCAGCCATCACCGCCTAGATGTCTAATGTCACAGATCAAGCGCTTGCTGACCTGATGCTCCTTTCCCTCCCCAAACACAACGAACTGCAAAATTAAATGAACAAGTACGCCGCTCCGTTAAACCAGGTATCATAAAAAGTAATCATAACATGCCACGCTTTTTCCCTTTACCTTCAAGCAGTAAACCCTACTTAGATCGCTTCAAACACATCCAGCCCTTAATATAAAACAGCCCCCCCCCCCCAAGAACTCAAGCATCGCGCAGTTTCCTCGTTGCCTTCGCTGTGCCAATGTGCGTATTGTGCACCTTCGCCGCAAACCGCAAGCTTGTTAGTGTCTCTTTGAGATGTGCCTCTAGTGGTGACATCATAACAAACATGAGCGTTTTGCTGTTACCGCCTAACGAGTACTGTAGTAGATGTGTGAGCTTCGAGTTGCGGTAGGGAACATGCGCTGATCCTCTGCCAAGAGCATCAATCACGTCTCCAAGACAAGCCAGCGACTTGTTGATGTTTTGCGTCTCTCGCATGCGCTCTCCCTCGGCCTGAGAATGCTTCAATCGCTCAGAGCCGGCGAGGTCGACTAGGTTGAGGGTGCCTTCACAGCGCTCGCCCGTGGCGCTGTTCTCTCCGAAGAGCTTCAGGATGAACACGCTGTGCGAGCGCGACGATCTCTCGTTGGCCTTGGTTGCTGCCACCGAGCGGTTGTTCTGAGCTTCGGCAAGCATGCTCTCAACCTTGCCAGCTGAAGTCAGTTCCACCGCCTTGCAGTTCACGACAGTAGTCTGCTTGCGCACGTCATCGTGGCGTATCTCGAGCTTCTTGGCCTTGCCGTCAGCTGGTGTGAGAAGGTCATTCAGCTCTTCGTTGTACACTTCAATAAAGCTACCTTCCATACTGTATGTCCACGACTTCTCCTTGAGCTTTGTGACGGTTTCGTAAATCATGTGGGTGGCACGGGGAATCATGCCGTCCGTGGACGACATAGTGTACGTTTTTCCAGACCCCGTTTGTCCGTAGCAGAAAATGCACACATTGAAGCCATCAAGAGCGCTCTGTACAAGCTGCGAGATTTCGTCAAAGATCTCCTCGTTGTTAACGGCAGGAGAAAAGACGCGATCGAATTCAAAGGGATAGTCTTTGCGGGAAACCTGGCCTAGACTGCTGCGTTCTTCGGGGCCCATGACGCTGATTTTGGAGGACGATTGTTCTGAGTCCGGGAACTCAATCTGTGCACTCTCGCCTTCGCTGGCATCAATGGCCGGGCGGACTCGACACATGACACGGATATTGCCCTTGAGTTCCTGATACTTGTTAAAGAGAATGCGACGCTCGGTTTCTTCCTTCATAAGCTTCTTCTGTGCAGTCTCCATTTTTAGCTGGGCTTCTTGCAGCTTGGTCTCCATGGAAGCAAAGGAGTCGCTTTGGGCTTTGTTGTCGGATTCTAGGAACTCAATCTGCGACCGCAGAGAGTTGATTTTGGCCTCGAGAGTGGCATTCGAGCTCGAGAGCTCAGTAATATTTGCTTGGAGGCTGGTCTTGACTGACTGACCCAAGACAACCTCGCTCTTGAGGATTTCAACCTGAGCTCGTAGATCTTTAATTTCATCTTCCTTTTTAGACACCATAGTGGTGATATCTTTGTCCTTATTTTCTAACTTTGCCTTGAGCTCATCAATCTCACGGGACTTTTCAAGGCGCTCCTGTTCTAGCTCGTTTGTGTGTTGCCGTTTTAGAGAATCGATTTCCTCTTGGTGTTTCGCTGTAAGGCAATCTGTCTCCTTTTTTGCCGAGCGTTCAAAGTCTTCATGAGCGTGTTTGTTTGCTCGAGATAATGTCTCAACTTCGGTTTTGTGCTTCCATTCTTGCTCTTCGAGCTGTCGCTTTAGTTTGCTTGTCTCATCGCGGCATTTGTCGAGGTCGATTTGGAGGTCTGCTGCTCGTCTTTCATACTTCTCGCGTTCACCATCCTGATCCGATACTGTTCACAAGTCAGCTTAGAGCTATCTGGAGAGCTGGACATCTACGGATCATACTTCTCGATTTGAGCATGGCAATCGTTGTTTCCATCGCCGAACGATCTGACACTGTGTCGTTCAGCGCATCCTTGAGCTGAGAAAACTGTTGTTCGATATTTACCAATCGGTTGTCGACATCAAAAGCTGGATAATGGCGTGTGTTAGACTCTTTGGTTAGGAACGCAGTGGGACATGGAGAGACAGCTCCATTGCCCTTGGCAATAGAGCGCAAAGCATTGTGCAACGTTTCTACTTTTGCTGAAAGCTGTAGGGCATTTGGAGTTTGCGCGGCCATTCCAGCGACTTCGCTGGTCCGGATAGAGCGTCTTTCGGGTGTCCGTGGGTCTGGAACTAGCCGTCTGGCACTTGGCTTTACAGGTGGCGGACCCATGGTGTTCGGTACAGCGTGGGAATTCTCTTGCAAAGCTGCCACTCTGTTTGCGAATGAGTTGTTCTTGTTCTCCTTGAGAGACAAGGTGGCAAATCTTTGATTGAGCGATGATACGCGTGGCTTCACGTGCAGCGTGTTGGGAGCGATGGCTGGGGCCGTCAATTTTCTCTCGGGGGCAGCAGCATTCGATACAGCGGCGGAGAGTTGGGGCAGGGACACGGAAGGCATCATACCATGCTTGGCTTCTGCAGGTTCAGGAGCAGTTGGCTCTTCGCGTGCACTAAGGGAGGTGAGGGGACGACCGGCCGTTTGAGACCTGGTGCGTGGCCCTAGACGGGTAGACTGTGCGGTTTTTGGTCGATCGTATGGCCCGGGTCGTTCGGCGGGGGGATGCGCGGTTCTGATGCTGCCAAGTGATTTTGCCGACAGACTAGTGGATGGGGGCTTCATCCGGGTGCTCGAGGGTGGTTTAAGCTTAAGGCAAGATGCCATTAGTATACGACTGATGCTCAATGTAAGATTATTAATACTTACGCCAGAAGCTCCAATGAGGGAAGTGCCAGTGATGTTGGGTCGGGACGAGCCTGAAGGCATCAGCGTTCTAGACGGATACTCTAGGGCTTTGTCTGATAGAGCTTTGCGTTTTGACACGGTCGCTATGCAAGTAAGAAAGAGGATTAGAAGCGAAGCTAGTGATGTTTAAAGGCGAAGAAGGTTCAAGGCAACCGTACCAGGCTGAGGAAGCTCGCGCTTCACGGCGATTTTGGATGCTGGCTGAGGCATCGTTGACAATGCTTGTGTGCGAATGTTGCTTTGCGACTCTGTAAGCTCTTGGAGTTTAGAATCTGGCGCAGTGGAACGTGATAGCGAAGGTAAACGCGGAATAGCGCTTCGGGACATGCGAAAGTCCTGCTGAGGCCAGAGAAGCACTGTTAGAATAGCTGATAGAGGGCAAGGCAACAAGGCAGGGCAATATCTGTGCTTGGGCCTTAAGTACGGGTCTCAATCAGCAACAAGGTTGATGGCTATCGTAAGTTGAAGGAGAGAAGAAATAATATGGATACTGAGATTGTGCTTGTCTGACTCTAGGCGCAGGGATGTTTGTGGAGCAGCATGATAAACATCGAGAATGCATGGTGTTTGTTGGTTGGGAGATTGCTTACTGGGTTCTCTGGCTGATCCATAATGGTGAGGCTACAAGAAATGAAATCCACAACGGAAAAGGCGTTACAAAAAAAGCAGCCGAGAGATTTGGCAGGTATCATTCAGCATGGCTGGACATGTTTCTGCAGTGCGATTACTGGTGATGTGGTAAGGCTATGGCTTTGTTAAAGCGCCCTAAATGTTTTTGTGTACTCTGTGCATGCAATGCATGAACTTGATTGGACACGATTGCAGGGGATGGTCGCACACTGTGTTGGCAGGGCAACGCTGCGATAAGATAAGGCTGTTCTGCAGCCAATGAGAGAGTGGAGAGGCGAGACGACTCAAGGATTGAGTGTATTATGAGTTCGTGAATGCCGGCTGCTCGTTGAGCAATTGTAACCCCCAGGTCATGTCTACGATTTCAGGCGTCTGGTTCGCAGCATGTCTATCTGTGTCTCCATTTACCGTATTTCCGCCATCCCGCTGTCTATTCTTTGTTGTCCACCTCTGTGTGCTTCTGGATTACGTCCCCCTTGGTGCGATACTTGCTATCCGCATATGTCAGGGCAAAGTCGTTTGATAGGTTGCCTGCTACAACTTCTTGGACCTCACCAAGGATGACAACGTGATCGCTGATTCTAACAACGCCCTTTTCATAGCTCTCCCCGTCGCTAAGTAGACTGCATCGCACTCGAGACAAGATGCCTTGGCCTTCTAAAACCGGAGGCTCGCCGTCTCTGAGTATACATTGCCATTCCGACTGCGGAGCCCTAAACAAATCAGACTGAAAGTTCCCTTTGGTGAACCACTCTGCTATTCTTGCGCCGTGCGCATCGCCCTCGAGAACATGAATGTTGAACGACCTGCTGGCTATGACGGCGTCAAGCGTCGAGCTTGGCGCCTTGACATTGAATGTAACTAGTGGCCTCGGCGTCAGGGCCAACGACGTAAACGATGACATGGTCATGGCACGAGGGATGTTTCCATTTGGCATGGGCTGTGAAGCTGTGCACACAACGACTGAATGAGAGAGCCGTCGCATGAGACTCCGTAGTTGATTTGACAACGATGGCGATGAATCTTGTGATAGAGGCCGTGATTTCTGGTGTGGCGAAGAAACTGTGATGGCTTTCCCTGTCAGATACTGGGAGGCATCTCTTGAGGTTCCAATAGTGTGTATCCGCCGCTGGGCAGGGCATGTGCCTACTGGAGGTGTAAGTGACTGTCCAAGTCTTCAGCTTGGCAGTGAAAATACTAACCAGAAAACACTAATTGTGTGGCGTAGTGGCTGCATATCCGGAATCTAGCCGTGCGATTTGCTTGTTGTATAGGAGCCATGGCGAGCGCTGTTGTATCTCACCAAACCCCGAGGCTTTTTGGACTTCCGATGAACGGGAAGACAATAGCTGCGAACGTCGACTTAGCTGGAGGATTAACGTTGTGCAATCGACTTATCGATAAGGAAGATCAGCTTGCAGGGTCAGCATCTAATGGGTTCTTGACGGCAGAACAAGGCTGAGCGCCGTAACGACTGACTGCTTGATGATCTCAGTAGATGTGAAGTCGAATAGATTACTTTAGTTACCTCTATTAAGCTATATGCGACATGCCCCAACGATGTTTTGGTCTTGGTAACAAAACGAAGTGCTTCTTTGTGTATCGATACTTTTGGCCATATTTGGATCACGAGACCAGCCTTTTCCAGAATTTCTGAACGACACTTTGCTGCACATTGGCAACAGCTGCCGACGACATTAGAGCCTCAGTGACTACAGCCGGCCACAAACCCCTAGAGCTTACAGCCGACAGTTCATTCTTTTCTACCATTTCTCTCTCTTACTTTTCACCCTACAAAATATGCGTTCCCAACTGCAATTAGCACGCAATGCGCTGCTCCAAACATCCCGTACACCAACGACGACCTGCACCACGGTCACTTTCACTATCCCCGAAACCCTCAGCCAAAGCTCGGCCCAAACAACTGTGCTGCACCAAGTGCGCCATGCCCGCTTGATTCGTCGCCCGCGTCGTCCATACACCTTCACGCAGATGATCCAACTCAGCGATGGCAGCACATTTACCGCCCGCACAACATCGCCCCAACCACTGTTCCGCTCGACTAAAGACACACGCAACCACCCGTTGTGGCAGCCGTCAGACCGCACACTCAAGAACGTCGAAGTCGACGAGGCCGGAAAGCTGGCAGCCTTCCGTGACAGATTTGGCCGCGGTTTCGACCTCCAAAAGGACCCCTCCGAGGAGGGCTACAACGCGGCCGATGTCGAATTCGACCTGGGCGACCTCATTTCAGAGTACGCTGCAGCTGAGGAACCCACTAAGCCCGCCAAGTCAAAGGAAGACAAAGGCAAAGGCGGTAAGAAATGAGTGTTGTGTTTCAAGCGTTTGAGGACAGCTTGAGAGTCGAAATAGCAACGCCTGGACAAGCCCTTGGTTGCTGGCGTGCCATTGCTGTGGCCTCTGCACTAGTGCTTCAAAACCATTAGTGGGCTCCAATTCGGATATCGGCCTTTTGTTTATCAGGACAGCCTCTCTCTCTCTCATATGGACAACGGATGGAGAAATGCAAACAAGTTCTAGCAGCCTTGAGCAAAAGCCTTCCACGACTCCAAGGCTTATCATGACGTGTGGAACAAAGAGGCTGAAGGGAGAATATAAAAAGTTAGAGCAAGGCAGCACGGCTATGTATTCATATTTGTACAATAGTTTCAATCATAAAAGACATCTCAAGCTTAAAACTCAGCACCTAGTTCATGATCGTAGAACAAATGTTACGAATTCTTTTGAAGGAAGCAGAACATCTAGCAAAAGAAGAGGGGGGGGGAGAGAAAAAGAGACACATAAAACATGCAGTATCCATTAAAACAAAAATACTTGTACATCCCAATCAACCTTGGGCTGCCGTTTCTCAGTCAGAATCATCGTTAATAGTCGCTCGAGCGCGGTCAATAGCCGTGTCACCAGAGGGCTTGTTGGACGCCTGGATCCGGGAAGGAGATCTGTGGAAAGCGGCCTCCTCATCCTCAGCATCTAGCTGTGACAAAAAGGTTTCCCATTTCTCAATAAGCTAATGTGTTTGTTAGTATCTGGCCTCCCATTATACAATCGCTTTTCTTTGCCTGCGTCAGGACCTACCTCCTTTTGGGCTTCAACAGCACCCTCTAAGAATGTCTCTACGCCACTTTTGAAGTCTTCGACCTTCTCACGCTCAAAACGATCCAGTTCCGTACGCATCAACTTGCCGATATCTTCAAACAGCAGCCTTGCTTGGTGAGTCTTGCGCTCTGCCTCTGCCACCTCGGCATTGATCTGATTGATTCTGTCCTGCTGGCTCTTTCCCTGTCGTAAAACCTTATCCTGAGAAGCCTTGCGCTTCTGAAGATCTTGTTCGGCAGAGTGCCACGAGTGAAAGGCTTTTTGACGCTGGCCGAAGGCTTGCTTGACAGAACCAATAAGTCTAATGTACTCGTCGAGAATAATGCCAAAGGTGAGCATGTCTTGCATGCCTTGGCGCTCGTAAACATCCCGAATGGTAAGCTGGAGCTCGGAAAGAGCCTCAAGGGGGCCCGACAGAGTGGGGGATAGCTCTACGGTAGAAAGGGCGTGGAGAGAAGCAGAAAAGTCAGAGGCCGCCTCAGCCATGCCCTTGCGCTGGTTAATCATAGACTCCATAGCCTTCATTAGAGCGCGCAGTTGGGCCTCGAGAGCGTCGAGATAAACCTTGCGATCGTGGAACCACTGCATCAAGTATTAGATACGATTCAAATCTGGCCAAATGCTAAATACGTACCTCATCCTGTTCAACAAACTTGTTGCTAGAGCCAACACCAATACCAAAGCCAAACATGCCCTTGCTTTCCGCAGGCAAAGGGTCGCGGCGCTCTTTGTGCTTGATGTCAACATTAAAGGCTTCACTCTCTAAGAATAGCTTCAAATCAGCATCGTGCTGCAATGTCGGATGTGCTGCAATTTTGACCAGCATCTTCTCCAGCGCTGCCCTTCTGCTCTCGACAAAGTTAGTATCGAAGCGGTTCAGAGCCTGTTTCTCTGGAGCCGGGGGGACGATGATGCCTGGATTGTTTCCGTGTAATGTAGTGTACAGCCAAAGGAAATCACGGTAGCGGCGCTTCACTTCAAACTCAGGCTGTCGGTAAGCTTTAGAAGTGGTCTGAGTGCGAACCGAATATACAATGTGTGAGCTGGTCAAGTCGCCGACTTTATGCGGGTCGCCCACTGTGATGTGGAAAGTCGGCTTAGCAGCGCGCTCGATGCTGACGCTAGGCTGATTGTTGGATTGGACAGGGCTCGCTACAGCTGCGGCAACGGGTGGTGGGGCTCGCGGGCCTGAGAAGCCTTGCGAGATATCGTCGTCAATGTAATGCGGGTCGGCAGGACCGCGGCGAGCAAACTGCTGTTGCTGAGGGATAGTAGTGCGGACTACCAGCTGCTCTTTCTGCGGCAGTGGCGGGCCAGAGGCAGAAGCAGAAGCTGTTTCGCTCGAGGTATCACTGCCACCACCAGGTAGGCCTAGGGGGCCCAGAGGGTCATCATCAACAGATTGGAGCTTGGTAGCCTGGGTAATCATACGGCGCGGAGCGGTGGACCGAGAACCAGCCTGGCCGCTGGTACTGCTTGTGGGCTTTGAGGCGCTGGAGGGGGCTTTTCCAGAATCGGAGGTGTTTGTAGGCTGTTGAGAGCTAGGGCTTGCATCAGCCCAGGGCGATGGTTCTAAATCCATGGTTGGACTCAAGGCTTAATATAAGGCTGGAAAAGAAGTTCCGTTGCTTCAAGAAAGCAAATCAAGGCTCGCAGCTCAACGACCGAGGTCTAGATGGAACGGCTGATGAAGGAAGGTCGTTGATGTAATCGCGAAGTTTAGTATCACAACTTGGGTCAATTCGGCAGCAGCTGGATCAATAGAGGGTATTTCTTTTTAAAAGCGTTCTTAGTGCCTGTCGACAGTAGTTGAGTGCGTCTGTATGTAAGAAGATGCGAGTCGGGACTTGTGTCTTTCTAAGCATGGACAATCGATTTCGTTGGAGTTGATTGCGCTGGGGTTTTAGAGCTCAACCTCACCCCTCTAGCCTGTTACGCCAGAAAGCATACCTCTTGTCACTATATGACAACCACTTATGACTAGCATGCTTCTCCAGCCTCAAAGCTCCAAGCCAAGAGGAATGTAGAAATCATGAAATAGCAACTATTCAATTCCGAACTTCAAGTAACGTCCTGAAGCAATACGCTAACAACAATTATTGAATTCAACCAAGTGTAACAACGATTTTAAGAGACTTTGGTGTAGTATGATGCTTGTAAGAATCTACCACATTCAAGTACTAGCTTTAAATTTCTAGATACTAACCCTAATTAAAGCTGCTAACATCGCTAATCCCATCTTCGCTGGTTCAAACCCTAGAGCTGCCCAACTCTTCCCCTCATCTTTCAGGATCATAGCATCCGCCCGCAAGTACCAGGTTCATTCTCGTGAACTGTACTTTGAGCACTGGAGTCTGCTTGGTCGGCAACGCTGAAATCTGGTCTGCTGTGATTGTGACTTCCTTCCCCTTGCGCTTGCCTGAGCCCGAAGTAGCCCCGGTCGCACCACTACCACCACCAGAACCACTTGTACCATTTGCTGCCCCTCCAGTCTGGCCATTAGCGTTGGCTCCACCGGCAGAAGTGCCACTAGCATTGGCACCATTAGCCGTTGTAGCATCGCCTGAATTGACAGTGATCGCCTGGGACTGAGTGACGGGCTTATGACCTTGGGCAGGCATGTTGACGTCCCATATCCGCACACTGCCATCATGGCCACCTGAAGCAAGAACAAGGGACTCGGCATCAAAGCTGAGGGATGTCACGCCGCATTTGCCATGACCGCGCGACCGCTTGATTCGCGTGCCCTTTTCTAGGTCCCAGTAGAATATGTTGCCAGCATTATCGCCGCTGACTATGAGCTTGCCGTTTGGCGAGCACTCAATGGCAGCAATATAGTCGGTGTGTCCAGTGAATACACGCACGCATTCGCCAGTAACGACAGACCACATGCGGATGGTCTTATCCGTCTCGTCCGAGGCGGAAAATACGTACATGCCATTGGGATGCCATGTGATGGCAGAAATGCTTGTGTCGTGACCTACTAGAAGACGCTGAGCTGAAGCATGGTCTTGCATCCATATGCGGGCAGTGCGGTCCCAACCACCGCTGAGGAAATAGTGTCCTTGGGGGCTCCATTTTACCCGCATAACAGGGCCTGAGTGGCCCCTGTACACGCAAAGGCAGGTCCATGTATCCAAAGACCACAGGCGAATCTGGCCATCGGCGGAGCATGAAAGCAGAAGTCTGGTAGATGTATCTAGCGGGGCAGGAGCCTGTTTGCCCTCGTTTCCAAATGGTGTACTATCCCATTTGGCCGTTCCGTCGGAAAATGACAGGCCAAAAATGGGGGCCGAATGGCCAATTAGTTTGCGATTGTTGATCTTTAGATCTTTTTCATCCGCCATGCGCGTTGTCAAAGGGGATCCATCAAGCGTCCATACCCTGATGTACGAGTCCATAGTGCCGGCCGCAGCAAGCTTGTTGTCTGGCGAAAACTCAAGACAAGAAACCCTGTAGTTAGTTAGTATTATTCTGGGTTAAGAAACACAGAAATAGACGCGGAGATTGTGCAGACTCACATGCCACATGTGTTGTGAAAAGTATACATCAAGGCACTAACTCCAGGACCAACACCGCCCGTGTGGTTGGTGTCCATTTTGAAGCGATCTCGGTTCTCGCGCACCTTTTGCATCTCCATGACAACATCGCGAGCCCGAGAAGGCGGTAGAGGGAGATCATTGCGGCTGGGCACATCGCTACTTTCCTCCCGTTTTATCCGACGTTCAAATTCATCAACTAACGATGGCTTGCCGGCGATAGGAGGATTGCGCTGGTCTTCTTCTTCTAGCTCGGCACGGACGTCATCCTTCAAGCTCTCTTCCATGGGTAATGGTCCAAGCTTGAGAGGTGTTGTAGTTGTCAATACATCTTTGTTTGATAGACCGGTGTAGTGACCAGGGATTCCCTCATCTCGGTCAATATCCTCAAGATCAAGGCCTTGGCTCCGGCGGTAGATCGCCTCGAAACTGAAGGGTTCAATAGGGCCGCGTGAAACAGATTCAATCTGGCAGTAGGCTTGGATAACATAGCTGATGACAGCACCGCCATTGTCGTTCTCACGTTCGAGAAAGTGAAAGAGCGGTCCAACAATGGCCTGGTTTAGAGGAATCTTGTACTTGTTGTTTTTATACAGCTGCGTAATTTGGTTTTCCTTGACATTCTCGGGGCTTGTTATTGTTGAAAAGACGCGCAAATCGTCCTGGTGATACCGCTCAAAAAATGGTTTGACAGCTGCGAGAAGTGCCTTAGCGTCCTCACGGTAATTTTGCTCAAGCAGTTCTATCCAAGCATACACAAAGTATGGCCAGAGCAGCTTGCTAAGTTCAAACTAAAGACACGGGGGGTCAGTACATAGGCTATGCGTATACTGCTGCGTATACTGCTCATGCGAGTAGAGCGTTACCTTGTAGATCTCAAGATTTGTCTCAACCCAGTCCCGTAACAAAGCAAACGCTTTGTGGTACTTCTTGGGGCCCATGATGGCACTGTCGTCATGGATAGGGCGGCCATCTGGACCGATGTGTTTAGACTCATCTCTGAAGACTAGCTCTGTGCGTGTGTAGCCCCGTTTCAAGAGATAGTCGGTAACCTAGACATGACGATACTGGTTAGTGTTTATGTGGTATTAGTTGCATCAATATTGCCGATAATATGAGGAAAGTAGCGGGAGTTCCCAGTAATGAAGCAGTAAGACTCTAGATGGGCAACTATTGCAAGACTATTACTCAGCCAAGCCGTCATCCAGACCACATACAATCCGCCCGTCCAGGGTCACTGACCGCCTCATGGGATTCTTTTTCTAGATTCCGGACCTCCAGAACCAAGAAGATGCACAGGGACGCCAGGCGAATGTCGTGGGATGAAGAAAAAGCAGCCCCGGTCCCAGGGTGAATGACCTCGACGGGAACGGATGTGGTATTTGCAGTCTCATATAGAAACCCAACTAATAGCAGATCTCAAGCCGGATGCACAAACAAGGACGTCATTGATAGCACTAGCGAAGGGGGAGGTACAAGGCAAATCCCATCACCCGCTTCCAAAAACCGGGAACAATTAAGAGCGCTCGGAGGAAACTTACGATCTGGTTGAGGTTTTGGTTAGACATTGGCGCCGGGGTAGTTGTAGCGATGGCGGTTGCTCCGACTGCCGGGGGGGCAGTAACGGCTCCGGGAACTGCAGACATGGGAAATGAAAATCACCCGAAAACTCTCACTGGCCAAGCAAGTAAGAGACAGGCTGATGCTTGGTTTAGTTGAAGCGCTTCAGAGATAAGTAGAAGACGTAGTCGTATGAAATGATAGTTATAAGAAGACGCAGGTGCTGTTTGAAGAGCCGAAGGTGTTGGAATGAGGTGAGATGTCAGGAAGGAAAATAGTGAGAGCTAGCAGCTTGTATACATAGGGGGAGAAATCTGAATAAGGACAAATCAAGGCAATCAGAAATGGCTAACAACGTGGTTGATGGAATTTTGTCGATACAAATTAATGAGGCTGCAAATGAGCGAACAAACGCCTTTGACAAGTAGTTGCCTCTTTGTCGTCGTCGCGATTTTAGAGGTCGCGGCATGTGTCAATTTGCCGGTGTTTACCCGTGACACTGCTAAATCGCTAACCCTGTAGCCTAGTGTCACGTGGTAGTACTTAAAGAGATTCAAAGTTTAGGCCACTTGCAACCCTTCTAGAACATACACTATCTGACATCCATTGTCACTACTTGCACACAGAATGGATGAAATGCAGATTGACAGTGAGGTGGAGGGGCCTTTTGTTCCCTTCACAATTCCCGAACGCATTCAACAGCTCGGCGAAATTGACAAGGTAAGTTTGGCTAGGGCTCTCTACCACCAGACGACTAGACTAGCGACAACCGCTCTCCGTGACACCACGACTAACAACGCTCCTTAGGACCTTGTCAAACTGATGGAACATACAGGCGATGCTATGGCCTCTCTTGGTTACAAAAAGTCCGAGAACCCGCAAGAGCAATCCCGTGTGCAGCAGGAAACTTTTCACAGGGCCATGAACGACTTGTTGCGCACGCTGCATACCGTTGACGTGCACATGAAGCGGCAGATCATGGGCCTAAAAGAGGCTGGCATCATTGTTCTCGAGGAGCAGCAGCCCAAGACGTCGCTAAAACCACACGGCATGGGTGCTGTCGGCAAGCTAGATGCTGCATGGTTAAATAGCCGGAGCGATAAGGTTGAGGGCGACATGGAGGCTGAGCTGTGGGCTGAGGCGCGCAAGTTCCTGGAAAAAGCAAAGCCGGGCCCCAGTATGTGAGGCCTATCTTTTGCTCTTCTTATGGTTTATTCTATGAGCCGGACTGCTCGATGTCTTGGGCATTGGATGCTTATGTACGGCTCCGGAGCGCGCTCGGAACTACAGAACGAGTAGGCCTTGAGAGAAAAGCCGACAGTTGCCTTTGTTAATTTATTGGAGTTTGTCATTACATTCAAGGCTCGCCTTAGAGCAAGCAAGTAGCAAAGCAAAAGGAACAAGACACTTCTTTTCAATCTCGAATTAAGCATACTAGAAAAAAATTAATAAGCCACCCAATTAAAACCTAATGTATTCACCCATATACCGCCTAGCTTCACAACGTAAAGCTGCGTGTGCCCTCAACCAGCCCCTCAGCTCTCTTGGTGATGGCAGCCCACTCCGGAGCAAAGGCTAGTAGCTGATCGAGCACCGGAATATTTCCGCGTACATTCGCGTCCGACCAGATGCACACGACCTCACCGCCAATCCTGCCCTTCGAGCCTGTCGCGGAAGCCTCTGTTTTTGCCTCCGCCTCTGCCTCCGCAGTCCATTCTACGTCAAGCGTCCAGGACTTCTTCCAATCCCGACGCCACAGCTTAACCTGGCACACTTCTTTAGGCAGAGGCGAAAAACGCTCATCCCATGGCCCACTAGAAGCAACACCAAATTTCTTGATTGGCGTGTTGAAGCGGACAAAGCAGGCTTTGGTGTTCATCCCATTGATGGTCAGAGAAGCTTTACGTGCACCGCTAGCAACCCGAGTGACGTTAATAGCAATAAAGTCCTTGGACATGCCTTCATAGCCAGGCACAGGGCTTGGAATAGTGAACAGCTTGTCAGTAGTGTTGAACTTGCAGCCTACAAGTCCGGCACGGCTATCTTTGCTATCACAGACCACAGGCACACCGGCAGAAGCTGGTATCGAAGCAATGATGGGACGGATGTAATCTTCTAATCCATCTAGACGAACAGTGCTCACACCAGTGTCTAAATTGACGCTTTGCTGGAAGTACGACTTGTAGCGTGCCTGGGCCGAGAAGGGGAATGCAAATAGGTTATACACCAGCGTAATCACAAATACAATTAAAAGTACAAGTGGTAGACGTGGGGGTACGCGGTGCAGAAATGGTAGAGCCGGGATGCAAGCCAGCAAAGAAAAGAACCCGGCAAAGACATAGGGAATTAGCGTATTAGAACCGTCAGCACCAGTTTGGTTCATAGAGGACATGAGGAAAAGGCCAGTTGGCACGAGAAGCATGAGGTTGATAGGACCCAGGATAGACGCCTGCAAAAGCCAAGTCCAGCTGTGCAAGTCTGTAGACCAGTCTTGCTCGCCTCCATACACCTCAGCGTGCGACTCTCGGTGCGTGCGGATGGCAGTAAACACGGAACGGCGATAGCCAGAAGCAAATGTGGTGCGGAAGCTACGCAGGTTATTAGTTGCAGTGCCTCCTCCACCCAGCAGCGGCGTCTCCTCGCTAGCTGGCTGTTCTGGAAATTCAGAAGCCATACTGCGACTGTCAATTTCTCCAGGAGTAGGCGAAATTAGCGCACTTTCTTCGCTTTCGCCAGTATTAAGATGCTCAATCGCACGCTGCATTTCATGAGTGCGCAAAGCATACTTTTCCTTGCTAGGTAGACTGAACAACTCGAGCAACGCAATGACGAAAGCAATGTAGATAGTCGAATGCATCACAACTAACGAATAGCCACTGACTATCCTCCATTGGCTCTCGGCTATAGATAATCCAAGGAGAACAACCCAGCCAAAGATGTAGAGCCACATGAGCGTATAGGCGCGCTGGAAGGCCGTGGGGCGCATAGAACTTGCGCCACGGGCAATGAGCCACAGGCTGAATAATGCCAACGAGAACATCATGGCCCAGACAGTGTATTCATTACCGTAGGAAACCAGAGGGTTGACCCTGTTGACTAAAAGCGCCGTGCCAGAGATGAGCAAGGCGGAAACGGCCAGGGCAATTGGCGTGCGAAAGAATCCATGGAAACCATCGATTTGGATAGAGTAAATCTCATCAACATCGCGAACACGAACAAAGGACGTGAATAAGTAGTACTTATCCAGACGCACTAGTATAATGGTAATGAGAAAAAGGACGACAGGGCCAGCGACTAACAAGGTAGCGGACCACGCAAAGAGGTCTTGACGCTCAAATAGCACAAATGTAGATCCAAAGATATCAAACCATACACCATCCTTTCCGCGTCCATTTTGCACAAGGTCGTCACGGTTATCACCACGTGGTCCGGCAAACGTCTTGCTAGTGTCGGAAGTGAGGCCGTCAAGTGTGGCCACTGCAGCGGAGAGCATGTGCCACAAGCTAGCAGTTGACGCATGGCGTGCATCATCCTGATTGGTATGGTATCTGGCTCTAGGCTTGTAGAAAGCAAGATCTAAGCCACGCTGGCCGTAGACACCATCCAAAACAACGTAATCGGTCTGGCTCTGGATAGCACCAGATCGAAATCCCTCGTCTCCTATGACGGTGCCAAATGGATGCTCAGATCCAGCATAAGGTTTAGTCACCTGTGCATCTGAAGTCCGGAAAAGAACTGCACGGCCACCACCACCCGCACCCTCCAAGTTTAGAAAGGTATGTATGAACGGCATTAAAGGGCTTTTTCCGAACGCACGAGCGCCCCAAAGGTAGTCTTCTTCGCCATTATTAAACATAGCTACAAGCCCATTTTTGGGTTGGTTTCCTGGCTTGGTGTAGTGATTGATGACTTGCAGCACTGAGACAACACCCATGCCATCGTCGGTGGCGCCAAAACCTGTTGAGACACTATCATAATGAGCGTTGACGAGTACGCCATTGCCGCCATAGCGCTTTCCGGGAACATGTTCCTCATGCCACCATTGGGTAGGGTCGTCCTCGGTCCCGCGGATATAGACATAAATGTTGGAGCCCTCAAAGTAGTGGCCCATGGCACAGAAGCCAGGCACGCTGCGCACAACCGTGCCGGTAGTCACATTAGACAACATGTCACTGAAGACGACAACAGAGGCGTTGGAGACAGACTTTTTAGACGGGCTATTATGATGAAGGATTGTTAGTAAGCTAGGGAATCCGTACCAAGCATGATGGATGAGCTCTCGACTCACCTGTAAAGGCCTGCCTGATCACCCAGTTTCTCTAAGCCAAAAGACGCATTGTTGCGATTTAGAATATCCTCGACCTGCTTCATGATATAGTTGCGCACATCGTCGTTCGCATGTGATGCATACGGGTGGTATTGTTCTGTAATTTTCAGCAAGTCGAGCCATGCCTCTGTAATATTTATTCCAGAAAGCGCCTCAAGATCATCTGACGAGGGGGGTGCTGGTACCGATTCATGGACGAAAACGCTGGGAATGACCAAGGCGGCGTATATCAGCGCCAACCAGAAGGTGACTTGCGCGGGGCGGAACGCGAGGGGGTTCGCGAGAGCCACCATAATGAAACGGTAACGAGATAAGCCTAACGAACAGTATTTGTATTGGTGTTTTTTTTTCAGGCACAAGTCGTCGAGTCGTACGGGCAGTTAGTCGGTTTAGTATGAAGTGTAGGAGAGCAAATAAATCTCGAAAGCTAATTTGAGCTATGCAGAGGCGATGCGGGCAACGATATACCAAGGTTCAAAGCGCAACAAAATGCTGCGAGCTTTTTTTCTTGTCGCTGTCGAGATTCGTCAATAAACAGCTTTCGCCCAGCTGACGCCCTGTAAATATCGCATGTAGGTTAGAACGACCAGTGGCGCTAAAGATCTTGATTTCTCTTACTCCAAATTTTGAGCCCCGGATATGTGCTAATTTTTTTTCTGAGAGCTTGACGCGATTTCAAACAAGATTTCACGGTGAAGCTAAGAAGCTGTGTTATCAATTCAGCGCAGCAAACGCAGTGAGGACCACCTAACCACTCATCCCTGCAAGACGCACGTCACTGAAACACACGGTAAGAAGGAGAAAGAGGATGGATTCTTGATTGAGTGTCACCAGCAAGGGAAAGGTAAGGTCGAAATTCTAGAGGCGATAAGTACACGGGGTTAAAAGAATTTTTACTCGAAAGAAAAACGAATATTGAAATTTGTGCGTGATCTAATTACAGGTGAAGCATTCAAAATGAGCAGCTACTTTACCTGCTCATCTCCAAGTCGCTCCTTCCTAATTGAAGCTGGCGCGGGCCGCATTTAGCGGAGCCATGCTCTTCTTTTCCTTTCCTATCTTAAACCCTAAAAACGAGAGCAACTCTGCTATAACTTGGTTAATGATGGCTTTCTAATGCGAGCAATTTAGGCCTAGCAGATACGACAAGAGCCCGCTGGACTTTTCCACAATTAACACGAACTAGCTATTTGACAGGAATGAAGCACAACACAATTGATCTACATAGGAAGTAAAAATGTCGGGTTAAATTGATACGAAGGGAAGGAAATAAATGACTATCGCACGGTAAAGTGAATGAAAGGGAGTTGCCTCAAACAAGTCTAGTGAGTAGTACATGCAGAGGGAGAGTATACATTACTTGGGTTAGCCGTCCATTAGCATAATCCTGACGTTGACCTCACCAAGTTCTGATTAGCCCGTTATTTGACATGAAACAAGCACCTATCCGCATCTGCAATTGTTGCATTCTGAAATCGCGTCTGGGTAACCGAGCTGCTTGGAACGTGTGCTGTGTTATCCAGAAACCGAATCCCCCGCTGACTGTCAAGACAGTGCTATAGCTTGTAGCTAGATTTACAGGACAGTTAGTCTGAGCTTAGTTGCAGTGCTGTTAGCTCTTCTCTTAATTTGCTTTGCGTTTCTTCGATTCATGGGATGGCAATTTGAAGCTGTAGATGGTTGCAGTTAATCGCTATAGCATGTGGTAGGTGTTATGCTCTATGGCCCATTTTTTACTGTGACTTATGCTCCTGGGGGAGGAGGAGGAGGGCGAGTATCTGGTGGTGGCGGGGGGGCCGATGATGATGGCGGGGGAGGCGGGGGCAAGCCTGGACCACTAGAATACTGTGAAATGAGATCATTGAGACCGGCCATGCCAGGACCGCCAGGGATACTAGGAGGCGCACCAATAGGAGCCCCAGGAGCACCGTAACCGGGGTAACCGGGGTAGCTACCGTACCCAGGAGCAGCGTAGCCACCGGCTGCTGGCTGATTCCAAGGAGCCGCAGCAGCGGCTCCAGCACCAGCAGCTCCGCCCGATAGAGGAGCAGGGACGCTGGGAGGGGGCGGAGGTAAGCTAGAGTTGTAACCGCCGTACTGGTTACCATTGGCGTGGCCACCATAGTAGTCATTACGATCGCCACGATCCCTGTGGTCACGGTAGCGATCTCCCCGGTCTCCCCGGTCGCCACGATCACCGCGATCCCCACGATCACCGCCATAATCATCGCGACGTCTATCACGGGCCCAAGGAGCGGGACCACCACTGCCACTAGGACCGTTGCTATGATCAGCATCTTGGTTAGGTTCTTCACGACGAGATCTCCAGGGTGCAGGGCCACCAGTAGGCTGGCGCTGCCAGGGCTTGGGGTTGTCGTTTGCGCGCTCTTCTGGACGATCTGCATAGCTGCCAGGCCCGGCTTCAATACGGGCAGGAGCTCCATTGCTGGCAGGGCCACCACCAAGCTCTTGCATGAGTTGCTATTTACAATGTTAGTATTTCCTAGTGAGTGGCTATCAGCTGGCTAAAAATAGGACAACATACCTCGTATTCACGATCAACTGCGTCGCCCTGGGTGATAGCGGCACGGCCTCCACGGGGGCCCTCACGCCAGTTAGTTCCGCGCTGTCTGTCCGGACAATCGCGAGCCATGTGACCGGCATTGCCGCAGACACGGCAGATAATGTTCGCGGTGTAATTGGGCTTGTCAGGGCAGTCATATTTACGGTGGCCAATCATACCACAGTTCTGGCAAGCCTGGTTTTCATCATCACGAAGAGTACCGTTGAGAGCAGCAAGCTCACGAAGCTGGTTACGTTTGAGCTCGTTCTGGCCTTCGGGAATCGAGGCAGCCTAGATGACGTAGATTAGTATCCTGCTCCAACATTCGCCTTCTCTCCAGACATGATGGGAAGGTGAGTGTCCTTACAGTCTCAATAACATTGTGGATTAGCTTCTTGGCCTTTTCGACCTTTTCCTCCGTATCAGCCATGACAAGACAGTGGAGGTCTTCTTCCTGGTTGCTAGAGTGAGCGGCATCAGATCGACCCTTACCCTCCTTAACGGATCCCTTGCCACGAATCGCAATTTTGGCGCCGGACTCGGTCTCCATTTTCTTGAGGGTATTTCCACGGGGTCCAATCAGTAAACCAACTTGAAACCTATGTGTTAGTCCTAGATCATATTACATGGAATTGTCGACACGTTGAAAAGTAGAAGAGCGAGTTAGGTTAGAACAAGCTGGGAGGGGGCATGGTAAGTATCGCGCAAGTGAGGCCCTTCACGTGCATCCTGGTACTACTGAGACTGAGACTGACACAATGTGTCGGTGGACCGTAGTTGAGGAGCCAAACAAAAACGAACTGTAGCGAGGGGCAGGGGGAAGGAAGAGTTAAAGAAAAACAATACACGCAGCAAGACGGGAGGTATCTCGACTCGTGCCTGTATAAAGAGGAAAGGGGAAGACAAGCACGCATAGTTAGTGGTGTGGGTTAGGGGGTTAGTAATCATACTGAAGTTAATTTCCGGATAGTCGTTGACAGGTACATAGACCTTTTCCTGGGTCTTGGTCGGCCGACGGTAGTCCTGGGGTGGGTGGTAGTTTGGTATTATCTTCATTGCTTTTTCAATGAGTTTGTGACGCTCGTCTTCGAGGCGCTTTCGATAACGGTGCTCGCGAGTGTTGGTACGGCGACCGTGACTATCGTACTGGGGTGCGGGAGAAGGAGATCTGTGGAGATAGAAATGCATGTTAACGCGATCGGCTTTGTTAAGTCAGTGGATCGGAAGTTTGATTGCCTTACCGGTCGCCATCAGCGGGCACAACATCGTCAATCTTTAGCTTTTGGCCAATCTCCTCGATGCGCAGATGCAGGGTATACGCCTCCAGCTGTTCGCTTGTCATGTTGGCTGTGATGGCGGTTGGAAGGCCCATGAGACCAGCAGCCTTGTTCTCAGACGCGTCACCCCAACGGTTACGCTTCTTACGGCGACGAGTGCCATCGGCCTCAGTTCCTGTTATCAATAGTTAGCATAGTCGAGTACACCTAAAGAATGCAAGGTCCAGGACAACACACTGGGCTCGGGGCTACGGCCACGCTTCAGATCAGAGCCAGGCGAATCATGGTGGGCTGGAGGGCTCTGGTCGCCATCATCGCCAAGACGGCGACGGACTTTGCCCAGTGGAATGTTATTCGAGCCGGTGATGCCTTGGTTTCTCCACGACATATTTTTTTTATTTTTCTTCTTCTAAATTGATTGCGTCAAATGAGTGGTTCGTTGTTGATTAAGCAATCGTGATGGGCGTTGTTGTGGTTGAAGATGGTCGAAACGAAGAAGGCATCGATTAAATGAAAAATGTTCTAGTTATGAACAATAATTTTGATAATTTAGATAGGTACTGGTACTATGCTACACTACCAGGTTCTGGCCTATCTGATGCGCTGGATCTGTTAATCGGTTGAACCTCGGCTAATTCTTGGCATTCCTTGCGTGGAAGTCACGTCATCCTGCTGATGCTATGTGAGGCCAAGAACAAAAAGCGTTACAGTGATCAAAATACACATGGCGCAAAGGCTATCTATCTACTTGGCGAGATACACATTTTACATGTTATAAGTGCTATCCTTGGAAGTGGCAGGAGAAAGCGTTTAGGCCCTTCTTTGCATCCTCAGCCATCTACTTCTGCATTCATTCTCCACGTTCCTTAGCCTCCTTCAGTTTAAGATTGAGGTCCATCCGAGGAGTAGGGACATTCCAACCCGCAACGACACCTGGACGCTTCTCCATGCGCTCAAGCCATTCTTTTACCTTAGGGAACTCATCGATATTCAGGCCGCACCAAACTACAAATATGTCGTATGTTAGCGCCCAGGCCTAAAGGGCAAAACGTCGTGGCGCATGTGAGCAAGAACTTACCACTAGTGCCAACCCAGCCAATCATGATGATGTCAGCAATGGTGCACTTGTCGCCGACCATGAAGCCCGACGTTGATTTCGCCAGGTGCCCGTCCAAGACACCGTACAGGCGACGGGACTCGTTCATGTAGCGGTTAATTCCGTACTCGATTTTCTCAGGGGCGTAGCCTAGACCGGGCTATGTTAGTTTAGTTCATAAAAAGGAATCACGTTTTGTAGGGATGGAGGGACTCACGTGCAAAGTGGTTTGCCTGGCCCTGTATGGGACCAAGTCCGGCCATCTGCCAAAAGACCTGTACGCCAAAGTCAGCCTCATGATTTCCATTACTAGTAGGGTATTACACATGTATGGCAACGGCACTACCGCGCTGTTAGTGGCTTACCCAGTTGTTTACCTCCCATGACTCGCGAGAGTCACGGGGGTACGATAGCTTGTGCTCGGTGTCGTAACGTTCCACGAGGTATTGCATGATAGAGGCACTCTCAAATAGACGTATTGGCTTGCCATCGGTAAAAGTATCAGTCAGAGCGGGGATTCTACCGTTGGGGTTGAGCTCGAGGAACCAGGGCTCCTTGGAGCCACCAGTCATGATCTCAATGCAAGTAACCTAGGAGGCAGCGGTTAGTCTTGCCCGAGTAGCAAACCAGGCTCCATAGCTCTATGGTAGATATTGATGAAGCAGCTCACCTTGTACTCAAGGTTGAGCTCCTCGAGAAGCATCGAGACCTTAACACCATTAGGGCTGTTCATGGTGTACAGGTGAATATCAGTAGCGATCTTGGTCATTTTAGCAATGTGGCTCTCGGAGTATCAAAGGGGGGATCGGAGAGAAGAATAGGTGAGGGGAGTTTGTTTGTACTCTTGCTTGCTTGTTTGCTTGCCCAAGTTCTCTATTTGCCAGCTGAAAATGGCCTACTTTACAGTTCTTAGAAAAGAGCTACCTTTTAAGTGCATGTGCTAATCTCCCGCCTATTATTAATGGCCTTAATTATTTCAAAGCACCTCATATTCCACAAATGCATCTTTGCCCCCAAATGCAACTTTACGAAAAGAGCAACACGGCAGAAAGTCTCACCTGTCTGTAACTCTATCCGAGTGTGATTATACAAGACAGTCATAACCTTGGAAGTTTTGTAAGTGAACTTGGTTAGTAATCGCGTAGGATTACATGGAAAATTACAAATAAAGCATCAACCCAATACCCCTTGATGAGAAATCAACGAGCATATTACACTACGCTATTGTGTATACAAGACAAAGCACGTTGTGTCCCGACAGACAGCTTGTTATCACCATTTTATTAGCCCAGTAAATGACATGAAGTAAATCGTACATGGGGTTGAGGAGAGAGAGAGAAAGAGAGCAGTATAGAACAAGTGTGGCTTGCGTGCCATATTGTGTCTGACATGCGTTAAAGAAAAGAAAAATCACCAAAAGCCTAGACGGACGCAAGATTGGAAGGGCAAAAGAAGAGAGCTCCCAGAAACAAAATAGTAAATGGAAGCTAGAGCCTCAGAAGGGAACCACCTGTGTTCAGTGAAGCAAGGTGGAGGAACCGGAAGAAAAATGGCTGAGAAAACAAGCAAGAAAGAACAAAACAAAAAACCTGGAACAACGTATATAATCGCCGAAATAAACAAAAGAAACAGAGGCGAGGCCGCGTGGAAATCGAGAGCATACCACTGCTCAACATTACACAGTGACTACCAGTAGCTCTGATAACTATGCAAAAAGATTTTGGAGAGAGAAGAATGAAGTTGAAATGAGGGTGGGTATAAAGGACGCCAAGATTGTGAGTAGTTTATGACAGAAAGAAAACGCACAACTCAAGGAAACAGGCAAGAGAGGAAATTATAGAGACAAACGAAACATGCTGAAGATATAAAACACAACGCCAAGAGAAAAAAGCGTACCTGCAACAGAATACAAGCGCACTATGGGGGGGAAGGATATTAAGACCATAAACGGCCGCCTCCCAATGTTTGCATGTCAAACACCTTGACAAGAACATCATTGGATCCATTGCCATTGCCATTGCCACTGTCGTTGCCATTGCTGCCCCCACCAGCGTTGCCATTATACGGCAGGTGATGAGAGACGTCAGAATTTGTCAAGGCATGGTCAGCATTGTGTACATCCTCTTCAAAGTAAAAGCTAATAGCCAGGTTCTCATGCATTTGTAACAGTTTAGCAACAGAATCATATCTGTGCCTACACCGACGCATGCTAGGCGTGACTTTTATAGGCTCGTGATAGCAGAAAAGACCTGCGGCTGCATACTGAATTTGGAAAAGACGGCCAGTTTGGCGCATTTGGCGGTAGAGGTCAGCAGCAGCAGCATGCGTCGTCGATGTTCCGGGCATAACGCTATGTTGCATCTGAAGCAACATGTACCGCAGCGCCGTGGCATCAGTGGACTGTATCCCCTCAACGGACTCGATGTTTTCAAGTACAGGGTGGAGTTCGGTGATCAAATGCGTTATGCGGGAACGGTACTCTTCTAGGGTTTGATCAGGCTGCAGGTGCTGAAGCCGCAGGTGTTGCTCCTCAGCAAGCTCTAAAAGGTCAAGGAGAGAACCAGCAACGTATGGATGCCTACGGCCATAAATAGCCTCAAGATCATCGATGAAGGAGGGCATTGTAGTCCAAATCAAATCAGACAATGTTTGGGCGCCGTGTTCCTGCAGGATAGAATACAAAGCGGTGAAGATGGGACGCAATGGGTGCGACCGCTCTAAATTTTTAGCCGTCCAAGCGCTAAAGAATTTAGAGAGAGCAGTCACCATAGCAGGGTCTCCATTGACAAGTCCCAGTAACAGTTCCTTGATGAACTGGGGCGACATAGACTTGAGTTCATTGCTGAGGCATGTGAACGCATCGTTAAGAACAGCAACCCCACGATCAGGAGCACCTCGTTTCATGTGCTCATTTGCACTCCATATGATGTCACTGGAAACTGCGCCCCAAAGCATTGTACTAGACCAGGGCACGGTGATATTTGCCTGTGATTCTTTGCACATGAGAAGAGCCTTGTGCATATTCCCAGTGATAACTTCCTGAAATCGCTTGACATCGGCAGCCATGTGACCAGGGAGGTTTGGTAGAGGAGGGGGTGTACGACAGCGGGTATGACCTGGCAAGTTGGCATGGGCTTCAAAATCATAAAGATCGTATTCAGTTTTGCCTTTGCGCTTAAGATACGTCCGAATGTTAACAACGCGCCCATTACGCACAAACTCGGAGGTTTTCCCCTCGGCATCGCGCTGGAACTTGATAGAAAGAAGACGCTTGACTTCTTCTTCAGTATTATTCTTGGCAAATCCCCATTGTGAGAAGCGTGTTTTGTACATTTTTGGAGTTGCACGGAAGTTGTGCCGGTCTGCCATGAGTTGCATAACCTCTTTAAGCGGCCGCCTCTCGTCAAGATAAAGTTGGCGGATAAGGGTTTTGTGGTTTTCCCATGTTTCCGCAGGAACCTGCTCTCGTGTTGGCTTTGAGGAGGTTGGCCTAGGTGGAGGGGCAGGCTTTTCCTTGGCAGTTTCATGAGACTATGTTCAACGTCAGTAATTTTGGCCAGTTTGCTTACTCATCAAATGCAGGCTAACTGTACTTGGCTTCTAATGAGCAGTATTTAGTGGTAGGTAGTCCTTACCGAAAATCTAAGAGTAGGAGCATTAGAGCTGCCTTGGTTTATAGGTGGTGCAGGATCAATGGGCGATTTGCTCATAGACATGGGCTTTGGCCTTGGAGGCTTTTTAGGAGGCATTTCTTCAGACGTTTGTTGTTGTTGTTGTTGTTGTTGAATTTGCTGTTGCAATATGGGTATTGGCTGTCCCATAATAGTGTCACCTCCTGCAGTCTTTTGGGCTGTCAAGAACTGGGGTGCAACAGCAGTCGACGGCCTTGCAGGCAAAGGTGGCGCTTTGGGAGTTTTTTGTACAGGTGGCTTCCAAATGTTAAAGCCAGGAGTGCTGCTGTTAGAGGGCTCCGGAGTAGGCATGGACCCAGGAAAGCGAGAGTGCTGGTGTGACTGTGGCAAAGATGGTGCTTGTGGTTGTGTAGGATTGACCGAGTTGTTTTGTTGTTGTTGTTGTTGCCCCATGAAGAAGTTGTTGTTAGTGACGGGCATTGAGTTCATTTGATATGAAAGACTGTCATTGCGCATTCTATCGTTCATAAAGGCCGTGTTGCCTATAGTTCCCATACCATTGTCCGCCATTCCATTCATGTCAGGACCGTCAATAGAGGCAAAGGAAATGAGATCCTGGCCAAAGGGATCTGGGAATGATGAAGCGCTTTGAATGTTGTTGAAGGAAGAAGTCACTGCGTTCATGTTCACAAGCTCTTGTGATGGCGTCTTCACGTTTCCAAATATATTTACGTTAGTTGGGGATATGGGTGTGGCAGTTTGGTTGGTGAACGTCATGCCGTATGAGACCTGGTCAGCGGAGAGCGGGCTAGTCATGCGAACAGGATTCAAAGCTGCAAATGGATCAGCGGCGACAGGACTCCGAATCTGCGCCTGTGGCGACGATAATACAGGCGAGAATGGGTCATTTGGTGCGCCAAGCATGGAATTGAAGCCGTTACGGTTTGATGGGATGTTGATCGTACTAGGGGCCATGATGTTTGCTGGTGAGTTTATGTTGACGGGAAACTGCTGAGACCCTTGACGTGGCTTTAGCGCTAGACCAAAACTTTCCTGCTTCATGCCCATGGCGCCCAACTCCGCGGCTTGATTTTGGTAGAACAAGGCAGACTCCCGGGCATGAACTGGACTGCTCATGGTCATGTCCATGGTTTGGCTTGACTGGCTCATATGCCTTTGTTGGTGGCTCATTGGCTGGTGTGACTGCTGCTGCTGCTTCTGCATCATGACATGTGTGGGAGTCGGTTGGGATGGACGTAGTGGCAGCTGTTGGCTTCCTTGGGGAGAAGGAGGCTTTCTCTTGAGAGGAATATGGTTGCCAGTAGGATTTTCGAAGCGGGCAATTAGATTGGAGACACCCTGTGTAGCAGGAAGCGTGCCTTGGTCGCTAGCAACATTAGACATGGACATGTTGGAGGCCAGACCATTCATGTCCATGGTTGATGGAGACAGAGCGTCAAAGCCTGTCATAAAATCGAAGCCATTGGTGTCCAAGTTGAGGCCATTTTGCTGGTTGTTGTGGGGGTTAGAGTTGATGGGATTTTGGAACTGGCCGCCACCATTCTGTTGATAGAAGGAGTTGTGGAACATGTTGTCTCTAGAGAGAGGCCTTCAAGCGGTAGAAGCCGAGGATCGAGCCGTGAGAGCAGCTCGACCCATTCGGCTCAAGTACAATGAAGAATACAATGTATCGACTACGCAATGGCCGGCTGAACAGTGTGGGGAAGAGCAAGACAAGAGCGAAGAGGGACAGTCAGACGAAATACGGCAGCAGACGGCGGCTAGATAGAAGTAGGCGTAATGGTAGCAGTTGTTGTCGTTACGGTTGCAGCGGGTAGCAAATGTGCTAGGGGGATGGGACTTTGAAGCTGTATGAGCCCTGTGTACAAAGCCCGATAGTCGTCGTTTAGGAGCGAGACAATTCAAAGACTTAGAAAAGAGGGCCAAAGCAGCGCAAGGTCAGACGAGAAAGGAACTCCACAGCGACGACTCTGAGCAAAATTCGATAGCAAGTAGTGTATGGATCGAGAGGACAAGAAAGGATGATGAATCCGCCGTTGGGGGCCCTTGTCTCAGTTGTGCGAACGAGTGGGCGTCGTTTTACAGATAGAGAGGGCCGCAACGGAGTTGATCTTGATGGGCTGCATGCGCAAAGGAAGAGGTAAAGGGAGGCGTCAAGATGATCCACGAGGGCGGACGACACGGTGTAGAGAGGAGTCTCTGAGAGAAATCTAAAGTGCAGGTGGGGGAAGCAGAGGATGGGAGAGAGGGCGTAAAGAGCGTAGATGGATGTAGATATAGTGCACCAAGACGGACGGAAGGGCGGGCGAGGGTTGTTACGGGAGAGGCTGATTACTGGCGGCTGTGAAGGCGATGTGATGAATAGAAGATAATACAAGGTAGTTTGCAATAGGAAAAGGCACCGAGTTGACGAAAGAAGAAATGAAGATGGATGAATAATATAAGGAAGAAAAAAACTACAAGGTAAATGCCGGGCAGAGAAACACAAAGAGAGCCGTTATAGCGAGGGTTTGAGGGCGATTTTTGCAGGCGTGAGCGTGGCGAGACAATTGCAGTTGCAGTTGCGATTGCGATGAGCTATCGATATGATGAATGTCACGACAATTGAGTTCTATGGGAAAAAAGGAACAGAAAAAAATAAAAAATAAAAAGAGAGAAACGAAAGGCGCCCGCAGTGAAGCAATCAAGGTTTAAACATGAGGAAACAAGGGAGAAGGGAGAGAGAAAAATATATAAGAAGAAAACCAGAAAAGAAAAAGAAAGAGAAGAAATTGTGGGATTTTGGTTGAATTGTAAAATGGGCAGGAGCGAGCTGCTTGAAAGAGAAAGAGGGGGTTGATGGAAGAGGAAATATCCCATCCCACTTGAGCCCACTAGAGCAGGACAGCTTGAAAGGGCCTAGCGAGGCTTTGGCTACAGGGGCCCTGGGGCCACTGAGAGTTTCCAAGGCCTGGTAGACACCTGAGCTGATGGCCTGAAAGCTGACTAAAACGGACGGCCAAGCCCTGTTGAGCTCTGGGGGGTGTAGTGCACGCAGTGCTACCAGAGCCAGCCAGGGAGAGGGAACAAGAAAATAGGCTGAACAGGCGCTAGCCGCCACCCAACTTCGTTGTGGGATGAGGATGGATGGATGGATGGCCTTGAGCTTGACTTATCGTCCCGTCACCTTTCTTTGTCAAACAGACCAATTGGCTTTTGTTTTCCCCCCTGGGCTTTCGCCCGTCTGCCTTACAGAGACAGACACACCCATGGGTTTGTATGTGCATACAGACAGACATACATAACGATTATGCATGCAAACTGTGCGCATGTAAGTACAGATGTACTCCAGCACACTTACAAACATGCTGACAAGTCACAGTGAGTCGAAGATGAACCTACGTGTGAGCCTCGTGGCCGGGCGGTTTTGGTCCTGGCACAGTTCCAGCTTTCTTCCTTGGCTCTGGCCCGCTGGCTCCATGAACTGAACGGCTATCGGGCTTCCCTCATCCTGCCAGTCATCCTCCTGTTTTTGTCTTCCTTCGTGTCTTGTAAAATCTCACTTTCGTCTCTGAACTTGGAAGATCTGACGGCAGAGCCGAAGAAACACTAAGCCAAACAGGCGAGCCTTGACTCGCACAAAGAAGCAAGCAGCCCAGCCCAGCTCAGTCGTCCAGAATCCGCGATGATCTACGGAGAGAGGTGGCAGCAGTACAAAACGAAGCCAAGCAAAGAGCAAAGTAGGGTGATGATGGGCATGGCATGTGATGCAGCAGCAGCACCAGCTTGGGCCAGGTCTTGTTTTCTCTGTGTTTTTGTCTTGTGTTGTCTTTCCCTGTGCCCCCCAGTCCATGTCCCTTTTATCATGAGAGGTGCACGGGCTTAGCTGGGAAGTTAAGTCACGACTTCAAGCATGGCGAAGTGCTGGATTTACAATTTTACTCTGCAGCAAGCCAGCACGCGGGCCAGTCCCTTCAAAACACCAGCTAGCTCGCGCCCAGAAAGAGGCAGACGGGAAAGAAGCAAGGGAGCAGCGAGGCAAGGAAGCCGGGAAGCCAGGAAGCAAAGAAACGCATGGCATTGTTTTGCCAGAAAGCATAAGTCGGGCAACGGGCAGTGGGCAGTGGGCAGCAGAGACAAGTGGAAAAGCGAAATCAGGCAGTGTAAATTAGGTCCGAGGAGACGCACAGGTCACTGGAGGGGCGGAACACCGTTCGCCTCCAAGTTACACTCCAAGGCAAGGCAGGAGAGATATGGATCGCGATCAAGATGATGGCAGGCTACAGGGCGGCGGGGGTTCACGAAACAGCGAGCAGAGACACTGCTTCCAGCTACGGCGAGAGTCGGCCAAGCACCAAAAAGGAAGACAAAAACAAAAAGAACAGACACAAACAAACAGAGACGGGTGACAAAGGAGCAATGAACAGCCCTATGTCCTAGTTCTGTGCACCTAACTCCAGACAAGACCTAGGCTACCAAGACGTTTGACTTGGCGTTCAACGCCCCATCATGCGAAGTCACGCAGTCCTTAACTTCCACACCGCAGACAATTCGATTTGCACATAGATTGGGGGTTTATTAGAGATAGGACAGGATGGGATGAGAGGAGGGGGGAGGGCCACTCGGGGACATAGAGAGTCCAAGCTTTTCTGCTCTGAACATGGTTGACAAGCCTCCTTTTTAATGAAGAAGGGAGATTAGAGGGAGGCAGAGGCGGTATACGCATGCCGCAGAGGTGACGACCAAGTTCAACAGGCGGCGGATACACGTCGCTCCGGCTCCAGAACACCAAGACTTGATGTGCCCAAGAAGATGCCACCAAGCAAAGGATGAACAAGATTCCAGAAGCCAAAGTCAAAAAAAGAAAAAATCGCAAGTTATCGCCGCTTTTGGCAAGCCAGCCCGGCGGGCAAGCCACCGCATCCGGCTATTTAGCCGCTTATTTTACTTCCCCCACTGATAAGACAGGCGATCAGGCCTGTAATCCAGGCAGCCAGCAGCGCTAGCAGCAGCAGCCGAGCACAGCAAGATTCGTCTTTGAAAGCCTGCGAAACAGCAGCGTCTCGGTTCTTCTCCCTCAGCCAGCCAGTGCCATGGCAAATTCCGGCTGCAGGGAAAAAGAGGTAAATAAAAATAGCCAGCGCTGCAATCCCCCCATCCCCTCTCCTTTGCGCCGTCTCAAAGCGAACCAGGGCACCGTGGCCTGGAGCCTAGCTGCCATCCACAACACCCAGAAACAAGATTAAGTAGAAGAAAACGAAGAAAAAAAATGCGGAGAAATAGGAAAGGAAGCAGAATTCCTCACAAACGAGCATCGAGGAGATTAGAGATTCCAAAAATAACCCGGAAAGAAAATCAAATTTTAACAGCGAGCAACCACCCAAGGCCTCCCCCTCTCTTGTGCCCACCCGCACAACCCTAGGCCACACGCTATATCACACAACCCTGGAGATACCCCCATCGACAGGGCTGCTCCCTCGTATCTTCAAACACTTGCCCATCATGTGCAGGGCTACCCGAAAATGCACCACGAAAAGGAACAACGCCAAAATTCGACCGTGGATCCGCCCTTCCGTCTCCCAGCCGGCCCTCCCGGCAGCCCAACGTCCAGCACGCTGCGGCGACTGCTCAGAGTCCAGCACCCCCCAGAACTGGCCGTCCTGCTCCTGGGCTTGACGTCGGGCTTTGGGGCCTTTGCCGCAACAAAAAGCTCCCTCGTCCACTCCGTCCGCCCTCTCCTCCTCTGTTCCTCACAATATGCAAGGGGCACTGTGTGTTTTCATTGGACCACACGTCCTGCCTCCTCCCTCCCATTGGCGTTCTCTGTCCTGGTTCGGCTAATGTTAATGTGCCTACTTGGCAAAAACATCGTATGTCACGGTCACGGCTACATACTATACAAGCCCCTCCTATTGCATTTGCATTGCATGCTGGGCCTAGGCATCTTTCTCATTTCTTGCGGCTGCCATTGAAGCTGGGCAACGCAGTCTTATTTGTCTTATTCGAAACAGAAGGAAGAAGAAGAGAAGAATCACAATAGGGCCGACTGCGTGTTTCACACATCGTCAGCAAACATGAAAGCCTAATGCAAGTAAATGATAGCAGGGAGAAAAAAAAAAAGAGAAGACCCAGAGGTTCTGTGGCACTGCATACACATAAGCAAAAAAAAAAAAAAAGAAATGAGTCCTTGTGTAAGGACAAGGTCCTTGTGTGCTGTGCTACAGAGCAGCCTTCCATTGGCTTCTTCTGCCTCTGCCTCTGTTTCCCGCCAGCTGCCCCCCTCAGAATGCCGACAGAGAGCGGTCGCTGCATAAGAAAGCACATCCTCCTGTGTGGATGGGCTGTCTCCTGTTCTGCAGGCGCTCTGGGTCCGCCAAGCCAGCGCCAGACCACCCACCCCTCCCCCTGGATAAGCGAGCCCAACTTTTCAGGTTTACTTGGTGGTTTTCACTTCAGAGTTGCTTCGCTGTGCTGCTTCACTCCATCTTGAAGCTTCCGGCAAGTCGTACATACGCACGACATGCGTGTTGCGTGTCGCCATCCATTTGCCCTGTCCTGTCGTATCTTGTGCCTTTCCTAGCTGTCTTGCTCTGCTCCTCGTCCTTCTTGCCTTCCCCCTTCTTGTCCCACATCAGACTATAGCCCAGCGAAACGTTGCTTCGCATGTTTCCTCCCTTCCATGTCTCACTTTGTTTCCCTGCTGATTTTGTTGTTCTGATGTTCCTTTTTTACGAGCCCTTCCTTCCTCCCCCCTCCCCCGACAAAGAGATCCCTGCATGCAGAGACAAGACGAGACGAGACGAGACAAGGCGAGACGGATGGAGAAGACAGAAAAAGGTATTTTTATTCACGCGCATAAGGAGTCTCATCATTATGCCTCGTCTGCAGCGCTTTTATTGCCTTCGCATTTCGTGTGTGTGTGTGCAAGGAGAGGACGTTGCAAAGAGAACGAAAAGGAGATTGCCCAATAGTTGACAAGCACCCAGCCATAACAAACAGTACCGGCTAGAACCCAGTGCATTGGGAAACCTGCGACATTGTTGTTCAGGGCGAAAGAGGGAGCAGGGAATGCCCTTGCTCCGTTGCGCTTTCAAGCTTTTCTTTTGCTTGCTTGTCCAACTCTGTGGATGCCACCCGCCCACGTAATTGCAAGTTATCTACCGACCCATTGAGTAACCTGCTCCCCTCCCCTCCCTGCCCTAGAGAGGGGCTCCAAGTTCCAAGGAGCACACAGAGAGAGAGAAGTCGTGTGCGTGTGCGTGGTGTCAGCTCAGGTCTTGGTCTTGCGTGCGATTCCTGTCAGTCACGATCTTTGTTCTTGCTTTCTACAGCCACTTGGGATGCAATGCTTTCTTTCTCTCTTTCCCTCGTCTGTGGCTCGTCGTTCCATCCTTTGTTCATACGTGTGTGTCTGGTCCTCTCCACCTCCTCCCCTCCCCGGCTTTCGTATACCCTTGTGCCTGTCTCGTCTCGTCCTGTCTTATCTTATCTTCCCTTGCTCGCTCGCCCCCCCTCCCCCATGCCCCCATGTCCATGCTCTTGTTTCTATTCTTGTTTAACTCCCTGCTCCTGCTTTTACCTTGCCCCTGTCCATCCCCTCTCCATTCATGTCCATTTGTTCGTGTTTGTTTTGTTCTCTCGATTCCTAGACTCTACCAGGTATAAGAGGGAAACGGAAACGTCTTGCGTGCGTTGTCAATCGACTGCACTGCCGTGCTATCAATCGTTTAGCCAAGCTTGTCGTTTTCAAAAACATTTTTTTTATCACCCCCTCCCCCTCCCCCTCTCCCGAGTAGGGCATCGACACTAGGGTTATGCTCATCATTAGAAACATGAAACTCTGGAGCCAGCATGTCCCGACCTCGCCTTCTGGCACTACCGCGTACAATACCTTGTTCGTTCTCCCTCTCCCCTTCCGCGCTTTCTCTGTTATCCTTTGCTAGCATGATCAGCTGTAGCGTATACATACAAATCTCAACATGCACAGATGTGAAACCCCTGGGCAAAGGGGGGTCCTACGTAAACAGACCACCTAACGAACCCCGCCTACCGGGAAACCTCGAATCTTTTTTGGTGGCATGGCAGCACACGTTGATAACACAATATGGGCGAGCAAGTTTTCAAGGGGGATGTGGGCCATGAATGGAAAAGAAAGGTGGACAGAGGGAAACTGCATGGTTCTAGTGTCAAGGCTCAACGGGTGCAAGGAAGACTGCAAGTTGCAGAATACAAAATCTGCTGTAGCCACGAAGCTGGAGACAGCACAACGTTGCTGTCCCTTTGTATCGTGACTCTTTCGGCTTGCTGTTCTAGAGTCCCTCCTCTTATTCACCGCTTCCTCAAAGGCGAGGTATCTACCCGTGCCAGACCGGCTTGCTGTTGTGTGATGTTGATATTGAGATGCCACTCTCCGTCCCAGATACGGGCAGTGGCTCAAAAGCTAAGGCAAGATCCAAAATGGCCTAGCTGGCCAGCTGACCGGGCTCAGCACGTTCGGTTCTCAGGCGGGAAGACAAAGACAAGAGCTACTGCCATCAATATATATGGTACATGACACTAAGAAACGCTATGGTACAGAGCAGCAAGACGCCTCCTGAGAGATGAACAACCTGTGCGCTCTCCTCTTCCTCTCTGAACCCTCCTTGCACCGTGCGTTCTCATATTGCCCATCACAGCCTGGCTGCAATAACACAGGCCAGACCTGTTTGTTTGTTTTTTTTTATTTTTTTTTCCCTATTGAACTGCATGGTCCACCTGTATGAGCCTCAGACAACGCCTCAGAACAAAGTCTCTTCTCCTGATTAATCACAAAGCATTCTACCTCCTTCTTTCTTCTTCTTCTTTTCCCCCCTTCCTCTTGAATAGCTTCCCCCGCTTCGCCACCTGTCCTGTTCACCGCATGCCACTTGGCATCTGCCAACGCAGGGTCTCGCCTCGCCCTGTTTTGTCTTGTCTGGCAGTGGGAGTAAGAGGAGGAATCAGTATTTAGAGAAAGCACAAGGTGGAAATAGAAGTGGCAATGGAAAATGCCACCGCAGAATCACAAAACCTGTCTCGGCAGGATACGAGAAATGGGAGATGGGCAAAGGCAGCCTCCCTATCCAGGCCCGTCTCTCCAAGCCAAAAGAAAGGGGAAAACGAGGAACTCGCCCCCCTTAAATCAGAGAAGAAATAAAAAAAAACAACAACAAAAAAGAGTCAGATAGAGAGAAGGGGGATGAAGACTGCTGCTACTAAGTTTATTCGATGGCAAATGATTCATTGGAGCATTTGCCAAGTTGGAGGGAGGAGCTGTGAATTTAGCCATAAAACCTCTTCTCAAAGGTCATCAAGCGCCCTTTGCGCCTTGATCGACTGACTCTTTAGCGTGTTCATCCTACCCCCCATTCAAACCCAGTTCTATGTGTATCTCTCGCTATCATGGCTACGAAAAATGAGAGGCTCCCGCCAATGTCCAAGTCAGGGGGCCAGGGCCGTTAGGCCAAGCGGTACATGATGCAGTCACAGCATGTTTTGTCGTCTTCCTCTACGCCTCCTCACCATCCCAGCTCCTCATGCTAAGACAGCAGGCCATCCATACGGCTATTCCATTCAGGCTCTTGTCTGGTGGCTTTTGCATCTGCCCAGGATTTGGCCCGCCCCCATCCGTAGTGCCGTAGTTCCCGGCCAACTGGTCTAGGTTCTTTGAAACCATCCTGTCATTGCTCTCGGCGCCTGTCCCCGTGCTCTCTCCCTTTTCCCCCCCTTTTCACTGTGGTTCTGTCTACTTTGTGTGCAGACATTGTCGGATGCCATCTTTATGCAGTGGCAGAGCACATGTGTCCTACAGCTTTGGCCAAAGCAGCTGGCTCCATACATACACACCACCCCACTACAAGTACTCAAGGCTGCACATTCTACACATGCTACAATATGTACAAACAATGGACGGGCAATTATTACCCGGTAACAAGCCATTTATAAGTAGAAACCTAAGGGCGGGCAACATAAGGCTAGAGCAGAGAACAAGCTAAAAGGAATAATACATGTACAGACAGAGGCAAGCTAAGAAAGCACACAAAGGGTAGTATGACCCCGTTGGTCCCTTGCTGCTGTAGAAAGCGTGAGTCTCAAAGGAAGCAATAAGGATACTTCAAGACTCCAGGCTGGCTTTGGCTCAGCTAGATAGCGGAATCAACAGCACAAAACCAACGGTCAAACGCCAAACTCGTTCTCCATCCATAGTCAACAGCAGTAAATAGACAAAGGATACTCGGCGCGATACAACAGGCTTAATCAGGAATTTGAATCGGAAACCCCCAGGATGTGTTTTCTGCCCCCAACCTGTCTCTGGTTTTGTTTGCGCGTGAGCATCAAGGTAGTTTATATGAGTGAAAAAAAAAAAAAAGAGATGGAAAATGGAGGTAAAGAGACAGCAAAGCAAAAAGCATAACAATCAAATTGAAACAGAGAAAGAAAGAAGAAAAGAAAACATAGCATAGACACAATACAACATGTCCTATAGATAGATCCCAGGAGAAAATTTAAAAGGCTGTTTTAAACCTCCTGTCCCTCTAACTCTTCACGATACTGAAGACCCCCGGGAATTTGAAGAGCATCCTTTACCCACGGGTTGTCAGCAACTTGCTGCAAGGTCCAGCGGCTGCGAGCACGCTTCAAGAGGCCCTCGCTGATTTCCATGGCACCTAGCATGTCTGCCTCAGTAAACTTGGCGATGCTGGCCTCATGGTCACCATCTTCACCCTCGTATTTAACCCAGCGCCATTCCACGCGGGCAATGCGATGGCTTGTTCGACTACGCATGCGGTGGAAGTCACTGACACCAGGATGGGGGTCAAAAGGAAGACGTGCTTCGATAAGAGCATACAATAAAACACCTAGCGACCAAGCATCTGTCGCTCGGCCATCGTAGGGCTGGCCCATGATGACTTCTGGTGCAGCATAATCTTCGGAACCACAGCGAGTTTCCAATTTTTCATCGTCAGTAACCCGTCGCGAGAGACCCAAGTCGGTCACAGTAATAACGGAGTATGGGTATGTCTTCCAGTTAATGCCAGGATTCGCAAGTTCGGAAGGTCGGAGGTTGACCAAGACATTCTCTAGTTTTATATCTCGATGCACGACGCAATTCTGGTGCAAGTATTGTACAGCGCCAACAATTTCTGAGAATATGCGGCGAAGGAGAGCTGGTTTTAACGCATCGTGATTCGTTGTAGCCACATCGAAAAGATCTCCTCCAGGGCAATGAGTTAAGACAAGAATAGCTCTTGTCATTTCAAGATTGAAAGCCTTCAAGTTGACAAGAGAGGGATGTCGAATAATTTTCATAATCTCCAGCTCTCTTTTTAAGCTCATCTCGATTCGGTCTTCGCTAGCACCTCCTCGGGGCCCATGTTCACACACTTTGATCGCAACCAAGGTCTTGCGATCAAGCCGAACTTCGACAGTGTTGCTGTCCATGAGTAAAAGAGTAGCATCATCAATGTCAATCTGGCTTGTGCCAAGCACCACCCGGGAAAAGGTTCCCTGGCCCAACGTTTTGACTGCTCTCCATCTCCGTTTTTTGCCATCGATGCGGCCGTAAGCTTCGAAATACTCGGCTGCGGGACCTTTGGCCTTTCCATCTATAGCACCATCAATTGAAGATTTTGAGGTTTCGCTTGAAGGGGGCGTAGGGGGCTTCTCGCATGTAGGAGTCAGCCCACGAGACTCGGCAAAGTTCGTTTCTCGTCGCATGTGGCGCTTTGAGGCATCCTTGGCCTCGCGGCCATGCGGACCAGAAACAGTGACCATGCGTTTAGGGATGGCGACCGGATCCGGAGTGAATTCACTAAGGCTTCGATTCCGGGTGTGGTGCTCCTTGACATTTGCAGGGTTCTGAGCGACATTGAGGGAGTCACGTCCCAAGACCAAAGCCGCATAGCTTTTGCGCCTTTCACTGTTGGCAAGGGCGGTGTCAATTGACTCTCCCTCTGCCGAAACTAGTACAGCATCTGATCGTGAAATAGGTAAAACATCTCTAGAGGGTGGACGACCAGAAATACCACTCCAGGGCCCGGAAGAGTCGTGGTATAAGAGCGGGGATGGCAGAGGGGTCACATCGCCCATAGCTGCAATTACGGGACTGGCAGCAAAGGAACTGGCAGGTGATGACCCCGACGGACCAGAGAAGGGCCTTGTGATGCTAGCTTTCAGACTGGGAGTTCGTGCTATGGATCTGAGGGTTGTAGTGGATTTTTTTGTGTTGATTCGCAAAGAGCCAGGGTTTGAGTGAATATTGTCGGTTGATCTAGGAGGAGACTGGTGTGTTACGCCGTGGGTGTCTGTTACTAGCCGAAGTTGGCTTGGGCTGCGAGGTGCACTAGTTGAGAGAACAGGCGATGTAGGGATGGTAGTAAACTCGGCCTGAGGGAGAGTTGGCGATGGTGCAATTGTGTTGGAGCGAAACTGGATGGGCTGTGGACGAATAGGTATGAAGTTCTTGTCGTGGTCGTCGTGTTCGTTGGATGCGACGCATGAAGACGTTTTTGAAACAGAGTCTGACCCTGGAGAGGAGGGGCAAAGACTGGCTGTAGTATCGAACTTCTGGGGTCGCGTCGCCGCAGGGTGGGAGTCCATGGTTAAGAGAGCGATATATTTTGACGTGTGCGTGTTGGTGCACAAGAAGAAAGACAAAAATGCGCAGTGACGTATAAGGCGGCAGTCAGTGGCATAGAAGAAAAGAACCACAGCAAATGGCCGAAAGCGTTATCTGGAATAACTATCCATTAGCGACTAGCGCAAGCGAGTGTCAACGATAACGCTAAGCAAATGAGTATTAGGGAGCAAGTTTGCTGATTGGAGATACTTGGGCTTAGAAATCCAAACACATCAAGTGAAAAAGCAGGATGAGACGAGGTAATATGAGGGCCTGTATTATTACCCAAGCCTTCTTTCCAGACGCCTGGGGATTGTGACCCATGTCAAGAATTTAACATGGCGATTGACTGACTTACTCAAACCAGAAAATGCTGTCCCCCCAGCCAGCTTAGTGCGGGATGGAGGACGAAGATTTCGCTTGTGATAGGACAATAGGGTGGGGTGGGTGGTAAAGGGAGCGGCGGGGAGGCGAGCAAAACGAGACAGAAATTGAGCTCGCAGGAAAAAGAGAGAAAGAGAAAATAGCAACGACGTATTGGAAACGTAAAGATAAAAAAAATAGAAATAAAGAAAGAATAAAGAAAGAACAAAAAAGGCGTTTGCGCCAGGCTGGAAGCTGAAGCCGAGTGGAGAGGGAGACTAGTCTATAAGCCAGAAGAAAAAATATATAATATGAGAGGGAGACAAAGAGATGGGGGGAGAAGGGAGTGCGTGTGGAGGAGACAAACCTAACTAAGCTCCAGAAATGACAATCGCAACACCAAGGTGCAAGGCAAAGGGGACAGACAAATCCAAGTAAATGGCACAAGTATGGCTGCAAATTTGGAGAGGGGGCATAAAGACAGAAAGAAATAGGGAGCGTGCAAAACAACGTAGAAAAACGACTATGGATGAGCCGGTATGTCGTTAAGACCTGAAATATCCGTCAGTGGGGGGTGGGCAAGAAAAAGAGTGCGCGACAGGTGGTTAAGAGGTAAGGAAGCGAGACGAAACAACGAGACAGATGGGGGCGTAAATTAGATGCAGATGGAAAAGTTGTGCGTAACCCAAAGTATAGTGATTGGCTAGAAGAGGCAAAATGGGTGGTGATAAGAAAGAGAGAAGGATAGAAGGGAGAGAAATGGACAAGAGAAATGGGAATGGGAAAAGGGAATGAGGAATGAGAAAAGAAAAAAGGGAACAGGGAAAACAGAAGGGCGTATGCAATATGGGGTCATGAGTTGATGGACAAGGAAGGAGACGCAGATGGAGAAACCAGTGTGAGATTTGGCAGTTTCTGAAAAGGGAAAAACATGTTTTGGCTGGTGATGTCTTTTTTCTTTCCGCCGCCTTTTCTTGCCTTGGCTCCTTCCTTTGCTGTCTCTTGCTTGGGCCAAGAAACCGGCCAGCCAGAAAAAAGGACACGAAGAAAATAAAAATATGGGCTGAAGACAAACGGAGGCCCCAAGCCAAGCGGACAGTTGCCATTATTACTGTTATTATTATCTTAAACCAGCAAGAGCCTTCTCGTTCTAGCCCACTCCGGCTCTAGAATACAAAGCACAAGTGCAATGACTATAAACGTTTCGTCTAATATAGAGCCAAACAACTCTGGTGGCACATTGCCTGCGTGCATACAAAGCATGCCTTTGTTTGCTGTCCAGTGAAAAAAAACACGGCAAAGGAGGAGGCTATTTGTTTGTCCTAGTCTTCGTCCGTCCGCATTCTTCTCCAAATCAACAGTCAAGCAAAACCAAGCTCCGAGAATGCAGCTGTCCTTGGCCCCCAGCATATCATCAGTCTTTAAAAATGTTCTAGCCTATTTCCTGTGCTTTCTCAAGGCGCACGGACATGCCTTGTTGTAGAATATCACGTTGCAGTCAAGGGCAAGTCAAGGGCAAGACAATTCGCCCGACTCTCACCCAGTCTGTACAACAAACACATCGGCCAGCTTGTCAGCAATGCTGCACAGCTTCCTTGGCTCTCGAGCTTGTCTGTTATTTGTCGGCAGCCAGCCTGGGGCCCAGGCTCCAGAAAAGAGACAGACACCCTTCATGTCTTTAGCCTGCTTCAACCAAGCCTCATAGGCCACCCACTGTGAAATGGGCTGTGGAGCACACACTCTGGCCGTGTCATAAGCACCGCATCCTATATTCAGTTTGGACATGGTAAATTGTAGTCCGCAAATATTCGAGAATATAGCATCCTTTGTGAGCCCGACGCCCTGGTTTGTCCAAGGCTTGATTTCGTTGAACCAACTCACATGAGTGCACCATACCCTTGTCTATTAGCCCTTCCCGCCCCGTACCAAGCAGCCCCCGACCCGGTCCAACACAAGGTTGCCTGCGGCTGCTGGACCAGCACGGCTCGCAAAAGCACAACTGAAACGCCTGCGCTGCTGTATAAACCATTCTTGTTTCCTGTACCATCACAGTAGGACAGTTTCCTGCCCATTCTGGTTTTTCTCACGTGGCCTGGGTTTAGTTTCATCGTCTCATTAAAATCCTAGTCGTTGACAAGGCTCAGGAGCCCTGTTTTCTTGGTCCCGTGATCAACCCTCAACCTAATTGTTCGATCATCGCTAGTAAATGGCTAATTTCTGTAGGTCCTAATGTCTTTGCATGGAGATTAGCTGAGGACAGCACATCACACGACCACCACAAAAGTCTCCTTCCCCCTTATTGTCGCCTACCTTTCTTTTGTTTAAGCCCAGACACACGGCACCGGACTGGCAGAGGCAAAGTGCTGCAAAGGAATGTGACGCGCAAAATTTCGCCTGCTATTGTCTTCACAAGGGTTATATTATTAATAACAACCCTAGTGGATAATTGGCTCAAGCGCCTGTCGCTAATGCCATGGTCAGGTAGTCGGGTGATGCAAAAGCATTGGACTTGAATTTGATTTGAACATATTCGACGTCCACTGGGATCACCAAGATCAAACGCCGTCTATCCTTGAAAAACCATGGCTGCTGAACATAGTAGCGGTTTGAGTCAAGTTCAGACTCAAGTTTTAAGACTGGCGGCTGGCAGGCTGCGCCCACGGCAGCTGTCAGAGCCACAAATAAGCGTGTTAATTAGTTTAGATCTTGGCGCATCTAGACGCGTTGAGTGGAGAGGAAGTGAACGCGACAACAACCCTAGACAACCAGTAGAGCCACGACCACCAGTACGACTACCATAGTGGGCGCCGACAAGCGAAACAAGCTTTTTTGTTTACATTGCCTACAATACTATTTACTCAAACATACTTCTACCATCAGTACACATTCACACTCAAAACCACACATAATGCTACGGACAGACCATAACCGCATCGATCCCAAGAGGCGAAACGTTCTCGATCACCGCAAGAAGCAATTTTCAGAGGCCATCTTTAAAGACCACACATATCCCTATCGTCTCAATCTCTATGCTGACCCTCCCACGTCAGACATAACACTTGAGCAGTTTGAGCAATGGGCTATTGACCGACTTCGAGGTGTGTAGTAGCCAATCCTGCAACCGACGTGACTGCACTAACCCAATTCCCTTGATTGCAGTGCTCGCCGAATTGGAGGCTTGCCTACACCGTAACCGCACACCAGTTGAGACCGCAACTTACATGAAACCCATTCTCGATAAATATCTCCCCCTCGACTCCAACACATCCAACTCCTCCAAACTCTTTGCACAGCGGCAAAAGGACCATTACAGCCACTTTATTCTCCGACTTGCCTTTTGCCGCACCGATGATTTGCGGCGGCGATTTGCTCGTGTAGAAACTGTTTTGTTCCGTCTTCGTTTTTCGTCTGATGATTCACAAGAGCGGGCGGCGTTCGTGCGTTCCTTGGACCTAGAGTGGTTCTCTGATGTCTCGGCCGAGGAAAAGGCAGAGATTCAGGCAGAGCTGGATGCCACTATAACCTTTAGAAAAGGCGGATTATCGGTCGAGGACGAGACGTGGTTCAAGGTAGACTGGATGAGAGTGCCAGAGCTGGTTGAGTCCAGGAAGGTTTATCTACGCGGCGGAAAGGCTTATGTCCCCGGACGTGAGCAAACAGCAATGATATGCGCCGAGTTTTCCAAGCAAATGGAACAACAACTCGAGCTCACTGCTCGCGCCGTACCCCGTCTCGATGAGGACGACCGACTGTCGCCAATTCTAGACCACCTTTCTAAGAACTTCATGACGCCAGACAGCTACATGACTAATAGTTCTGTGCCTCTGGGCGCCGAAATTAGCGCGGGCAATATTGACAACCTGTCAAAACACTTCCCTGCCTGCATGTCACATCTGCACCGTACTTTGCGCCGCGACAACCATCTCAAACACAACGGCCGTTTGCAGTACACACTGTTTTTAAAAGGTATTGGTCTCAATCTAGAGGAATGCCTGATGTTTTGGCGCCAGGCCTTCCGCAACATTACCGAAGACAAGTTCAACAAAGAGTACAGGTATAATGTGCGCCATGCATACGGCGATGTCGGTGGTGATACAAATCGCCGTGGTGGGGGGTACTCGCCTATGTCCTGCCAGAAGATTCTCACCGATACGGCACCGGGACCGGGTCATGCACACGGCTGCCCGTACCGGCACTTTAGCCCTGAAAACTTGACGGCACTACTACAATCGATGGGCATTAACGATCGTGCGACAATACAGGGCGTGCTACAGGACAAGGAGCAGCAAAAGTTCCACATGGGCTGCAACAGAGTGTTCGAATATGTGCACAAGAACGAGCTGAAACGGGCAAAGGATGAATCAATTTTGGCCCCAGCACAGTTGGATACTATTGTGCATCCCAACGAGTACTTTAAGCGGAGCTTCATTCTAAGTGATTTGGAAAAGTCCAAGGAGATGCAGTCAGCTAAGACAGAGAGCTACTGAGTGGGTTGTTGGGGTATGAGATGCGATGTAGACCGGAGAATAGGCTTATGATTTTTTTTTCCCTCTTCCAGGCAATTACTTGCTACTGGGTTATCCTGATTGGAGTTTTTGGGGCATGAGGTTATTCTGGACGTTTGCGTGTATTTACTAGTAGGCGGCCACCTTGTCTCACTTTATGTCGGTTCATGATGGGCAATATAAGATGCGGCTATTTGTAAATTCTTTACACATACATACATCCATATTCCGACCACTCGGTTATTGCATGTCTCGGGAGCCTTCCGATGGGAATTTTGTACAAATCTGAAATTTTCTTTAGAGACCTATCCACCAAGAATGAGCTGCAGAGAGATTGTTAAATGTGTAACTTGGCAGAAGTATCGTCGCCTTCAGGCCTAGGCTTTGTATGTGTAGTCATATGCGAGGCTTGTGCGACGCTACAGGGTCTCATGTATACAAGTTCCATGCGAGCTGTCAGGTTTGGTGAGGGAGCCATCTGTGTGCATGGTTCCTTGTTGGTGTAGAAGTGCAACATAAGAAGCGAGTTGTTTCCCCTACTTGGCTTGATAAACGGGAGGCGTGACGGATATTTGTCGAGGCTTCAAGACCACTGTCATTGGAACTAGTGGACCCAGGCCCTTACCTTTCTGTCATAGTACTCAATTCCAGTATATGGGAGTTAATTTTCGCCATGCCTAGGCACTCTACCGTACTTGAGCCAGATATGGTGTTCAGCGAGCGACAGATAGACATTATACACCAGAGTCAGGCCTATCTTGAGTCAACACAGTTCAGCCCCTCATCACCACACTCCTCGCGGGCAGCCAGCAAAGGATCCTCCAGCCAAAGTCAAGACCTTCGGTTAGACACAACATCAATCATGTTACTGGGACAGCATTTTGACGCTGTCATGGAGCACGTAAAGACACAAATGGGGCAGCTCGAGAGCCAAATTGCACAAAGCACGTCGATGCAGCACAATGACGCGACGATTGCGATGGTAGATGCAGACGCAGAGATGAGACGCCTAGAGGGCTACATGATGCGAATGGATGAGTTGGAGACATACTTTGATGAGATTTCCAGTCTTCGTGATATAATCAAGGGGAATCGACAGCGTATCGCCCTCCTGGCACAGCAGCTGGAGGAAACGCCTGAAGCAGAATCGAGGGCGGGATCGACGGACAAGAGGAAGGCCCACAAACAGGGAAGAAGCTCTAAGCATGGCCGGACATCTTCATCTTCTCCGTCGTCGTCCAAGCATAGCGCCGACACATTGTCGAGGCATGGCGCGCCGTCATCGTCGTCGTTGAAACAGGCGTCCAAGAAATCATCCGGAAAGCGCTAACGGGTCGATCTATTGTTGCAGATTTGGCATTGAATTTGGCCCAGCATTGGCTTGGCCATCCCTGCGACGCGCGACGGCTTGTTGGGCTTAGTCTGGGATTGTTTGAAACGGGGCTTTTCCAAGTGTCGGTTATTGGAATTGAGACGGCCAACGGAAGGATAGTTGATGAATGCTTTGTTTTTAGCAGGGACCTTATGACCGCAAGAAAGCAGGGGAAGCTATGCTTTTGGTCAAGCTGGGCTCAGATCAAAGGAGGGGCTGATTAACGAGAGATTAGAAGTGGCTTGATGAGCAGAAAGAAAAGCAAAACAAACCCTAGACCCTAGACCCTAGACAAGCGTCTATTGATAGGCTGTTGAAATTGGATTGGGCCGAGTTGGGTTGTCACTTTGCCCCTTCCATCCAAGCCGCCGGGTTTATTGATCTATAACACCCAATAGGACAGCTAAAGTAACTTTTTTTTTCTTTCTAGCAATAAACCTAACATTGACGACAGAGATTAGGCCTTTGCGTGCGATCAAGAGACTTGGAAAGCAAGAAATGCGCACCTTAGCCTCAGCACTCGAAGCAAGGTGCAAATTCAGTTGGGGAGGCCCCAGTCGGGCTCAATGCCCGACCTGCAGCAAAGTGTTTTTGTTCCTGCAGGACCTGAGATGAAATTGATTTGCCTCCATTGTTCTCTCTTCTAACAAGAGAAGATTTAATACTAGCGAGAAGGATTTGTTTGTCATGGGTGTGAGGATTGGGACCAAAAGCAGTAGCAAGGTGTTGCTGATGTTCCAAGCCAGCAAAGCCAGTTGGGGCCAAGGCTTGATGACAACACATGCAGCGTAGCATATGTATAGGACTGCTCTTATGTCCTGTGCCTGTGCGCGGAGGCTTGCTGTCTTGTCTTTCTGGAGAAGGGAGAGGGAGGGTTAGGGCTGCTGTGAGTAATCTAGGGCGGCGGCATGATGACCATGATGGTACACCGCATCGAAGGCAATAGGGTGTATGCGGACAGCCATGTTATATGTAGACTCAAGCTATGCATGCATTTGCATAGTTTGAAGGAGGCTGGGCCCTATTCTATCTTGCAGAGCGGCAAAGGCAAGAGGACAAGCCCACGGAATAGGCAAGGAAAAAAAGAGAGAGCTTGGTCGCCTCAAGCCTCCTCGCTCCTGGATTTTTTTGCTTGGCCTCAGCTCTTGACGGAAATTAGAGCTGAACGCGTCCGCCAGGTCGCGTCTGTCAGCGTTTGATACAACCCACAGGTGCGTACACGTATCTAGTCCAGACTGGGCCAAAGCATAGACGGAGGCTACTGGTATCTTTCAGCCGGACAGCGGAGCAGAGAGGTTAAGGGAAGCAGCCCAAAGCAACAAGTAGAGCGAGAGATCGAAGAAGCCGTGCAGGAATGTTAGGATGGGATCAAGGCTCTAGACAGGTGGTTACATGGCCACTCTGAGACGTGGGCGCAGTGAAGAGGGCAGAAGAGCGGACGAAGGACAAGCTCTCTTCCCTCTCCCCTTCCTCGTAAGGAGAACGGACGGATTGGGAGGACAGCGGTCGGTCAGGCTGCCTGTCGATTGATGACCAGGTTTGGGCAGGGCCAGGTCAGGCTAAGCCAGCGTCCCATTGTCCCGGTCCAAGCTGTTGAAGGAAAAAAAAGTGCGGCAAGCGAAGAGTTTTCGCTTTTGCTATGGGTTCTCGTTATTACCATGACATGGCTGCTGCAGAAAACAGCAGGGCCCAGGCCAGGCCACAGGCCAAACGCGCTGTGATCCTGCTTCCTTTTCTGTTCTGCCACTTTCGTGTCTCTTCTTCTCTGTTGTTAGAAAAGCCAAGGCTTCCGTTCTTCTTTGGTTCCCTTTCTTTCTCGCTATTCAGAGAATCCGGCGAGTTGGGTCGCTGGTCTGCTCTCTTTCTCCTTCTCCCCTTCTTTTCCTGGGTGCTGGACGTGCACTTTCTAGGCCAAGCCGAGGCTGGCCTTTGTTAGGCCTCTCCAGAGCTTTGCTTGTCTCTTTATTAAGAGTTGTGTATGTGTGTATGTGTGTCTCTCTGTCTTGCTACTTGACTTGGCTTTACCAGGCCAAGACATTCGCTGTGTAAGAAAGATAAGAGGGAGACTGCGGTCTATAGCGCTAGCTACAGCACCCTCACGTCACTAGCCACCCGTCTCACAACACGACATCCCCTGGAACAGCGCGCTACCAGCAGTCTTGCAGTGAAAGTACTCCCTGGAACAGGCTCACTACCGGCTTGACAGCGCCCAAATATCTCCTTGAATAGCGCGCCCCCACTAGCCACCAACATTTTTTTTCCTTGAACCATCACCAACAGCTGTGCCTATTTTTTGCTTCATTCAATTTTCCCAGCCATTTGCATTTGTTGCACGCTAGCTAAAGGGGCTGAAAGGGACAACAAAGAAAAGAAAGCGCCTTCCATCAACATTCCAAGCGGCCCTTTTCATTCTCTCGATCGCAAGTCCAAAGTCTCAAACCAAATATTCTGTGGAAGGGCACTCTGGAAACAGACACTCTTTGCTTTTTCCAAGCTGTTTGTTTGCTTCTCGCACTAGTTACAAGACACTCCATCAAGCATCCATTCCTCGCTTGTTGTTCCGTTCTTGGTGCTCATCGTGATTACGGTGGTTTCGTTCCATCCGCCTGTTCTGATTCCGGACAACCTCCATCGCTGGGTACGTCTCCTCTGTCTCTTGCCAATTGATAATACACCGGCTTGCATTGCTTGCTGCACCGTCAAGATAAAATAGCCAGCCGAGGTCTGCGCCTGCCCGAGCCCGAAGCCTGCACTGAACTTTTCCTCTCTGACCAATCCCAGCTCGCCAGATCAACACCAAAACTCCTTACAACCTCTTTTCCCGCCTCATTGCCTGTCGTGGCGCACCAGGCCCACTCCATTGCACATCGCCAGCAGCCAGCCCAAGCCCAAGCTTTCCACTCGCCAGCTTCACCTTCCGCTTCTACCCCCCTTCGCAACTTCCGCACGCTCCAACCCTCTCCAAAGTTCTACGAAAACCCGTCGCTCTCTGTTCCTGGATCGCCAACCCCGTCTAGCCACGCGCTGCGCCACACGCCCGTCCACAGAGAAGGCCTCTCGTCGTTTGCCTCGCGGTCTGCCAATCACCGCTCTCTTGACAAGGTATCTAGCTCGCGCTCCCGCATCCACTCGCAGGTTCTTAGCGATTCGGATTCAGACTCGGACGAGGCTCTTACAGTTCCTGAATTTCCATCCCCTGAGAAACACGTGACGGCTTCAGACAACCTGGGTGGTCGCTTGCCAACCGCCCATCGCCACAAGCACCATCGCAGCGCTCTGCTCTTCGCTTTAGAAGAGGCACTGCGTAGCCCGTATTCGTTTACGCCTGATCCTGTTGAAGAAGAGGCGAGACTCACCGAGCCCTACGGCATCCAGATTCCGCTCCCCGAAAACCCCCACACATCCGTGTCCGTGGTTGTTCCTGAGGCTAAGCCCGTCTTTAGAGCCCACCGGAGAGTCAAGTCGCAACCTCTGGTACCCCCATCTGCTTCTCGGTCTGCATTTATCCGCCAGACCCCCAAGCCTCCCACCGCCGTGGAAACAATGAGCTCGCGTCACAAGACTACTGTGTCTAGTAGTACTGCGCCCGCGGTCTCTGCATTCGCAGCTGCAGCCGGAATTAAGAGCCCGACCCAGATCATGAAAGAGCGCCAGGACCGTGAACGCCGCCGTGCCGAGCAGAAAGAACAAGATTCCATAATGAGAGATCAAGAGAAGCGTCGCCGTGCCGCTGCAGAACACGAGCTGCGGCTACAGGAAGAAGCCAAAAGACGGAGTGCGGAACGCAAAGCAAACACTGCATCTGCTACTGCTGCTGCTGGCGGTGCAACATACCAATCCCCCAATTCACATACAAAATCATACATGTCGGCGAGCGCAGCTCAGCCCGCCACACCCCGATCCCGCATCGCCCAAAATCCTGCCACAACCAGTATTAATATGAACGCCAGCCCTGAAGCTGGCCCTTCATCCCAAGCCCCGCCTAACTCCAGCGGCTCAGGCAAGAGACAATCAACCTCGCAGTCCAAGTCATCTTTTCCCCATGCCTTTGAGCGCTGGGAGGCCCTTTCCGCCCAGTGGGAGGGTGTCACGCGTCATTGGATCAGGCGATTGGAAATGAACGGCACTATGCTAGAAACCGACCCTGTAAACATGCCATATTCGCGCCAGGTAACAGACCTGTCTGCTGCTGGTGCGAACTTGTTCCATGCTGTCGTGGAGCTTCAGCGCCTCCGTGCCAGCTCCGAGCGCAAGTTCCAACGTTGGTTCTTTGAGACTCGCGGGGAACTGGAGAGGATACAGGAAGAGAAAGCTCAGCTTGAGGCTGCTCTACGCGACGAGCAAAATGCCCGCCGCGAAAAGGCTGTGCAAGCGCAGAACACCGAGACTGTCAATATTCTGCAGCGCCAACTAGCCGAGATGAAAAAGGAGCTGACCATCTCCAAGGAGGAGGCACGCCGTGCATGGGAGGAACTTGGCCGTCGAGAACAGGAGGAGCGTGAGCGCACATTCTCGCTTCAAAACGGCCAGCCCACAATCGTTGGTGGCGTCCAAGTGGTGCCCATGAGTGCCGGTAGCAGTCGTCGCGGTCACATGACTCAAGCCCAACAGCAGCAGCAGAATGAGCAGGTGACCGGAAGCTACACGCCGCCCCACCACCCTGCTACCGCTACAGCTGCTGATAACCCTGAGTATCCCGCCGAAGCCGACTCTCACTATCATAGCGGCTACGTGCTTGATGCCGCTGGCAATAGGCTTCTTGATTCCCGGGGTCAGCCTATCCCGTACGAGACGGCCGGGTCGCCATTGTCGCATCCCAACATGGACGATTACAACCTACCCAGCAGCAGTCGCACACATCGGGGTTCAAGTCAGAGCCAACAACAGTATCAGGCCATGACCTCTGCTACTATGGGGTCTTCATCGGCCATGCTGCAGCCGTCAGAATCACCAGCGTCATTTTCTGCTCCACAAACATCAACTAGCCAGTCAGTCTCTACAGCAGATAACCCGTATAGCGGGGCGTCGTGGGATATCCCAACGACACACCATCATTTAACACGGCTGAGCGATGTGTTGGAGGAGGAGGAGTCACGAACTACGGCGAGCCAGATTAGTCGAAGTTAGCCTGTTGCGTTTTGATTACTTTTTTCTTCTCTTGATCTATCCTTTCAGTTTTCTTTTTTCTTTCTATGTCGCTTGCGTTTCCCCCTCCCTTTTTTTTCTCTTTCTTTTGGTTCGGTTTAGCCTGGGCTGGTTGATCATATTGTACGGTTTGTTTTTACACCACGGCTTTTGCATGGGCCTTGTTCCAATATTGTGTGTTTTATACATAGTTGCTAATCCGGAGTTTTTGTTGCTTTCCCATCTCCTGATGCGATATTACTGATGTTATTGTAGTCTACAACTGTATGTTTGACTCTATCTTTTCTGTGCAAGTGAATGCAAGCTGTGAGCTTTTCTTCCCCTCTTGTTTGTTTTATTTTTCTTGTTGCTTTCACAGAGTGGTCTTTAGCGCATCTTCAAATGACTGCCCCGTCAGGCGTTGGAACACGTCTTTGTAGTTCTGCTCAGTCGCCTTGACAATATTCTCTGGCAGCTTGACCCCTTCTTTGCCCTTCAGGCCATTCTCCACTAGATAGTTGCGTACAAACTGCTTGTCGAAGCTGTCCTGGTCACGTCCAACCTCATACTTGTCCGCTGGCCAAAAGCGGGATGAATCAGGTGTCAAAACCTCGTCAGCCAGCACGACCTCATCTGTTTTCTCATCCAGAGCAAATTCGAACTTGGTGTCGGCAATGATGATGCCACGCTCAAGCGCATACTCTGCAGCGGCCGAGTACAGCTCCAGAGCCAGCTCCTCGATGCGCTTGGCGTACTTTTCGCCCCCGACCAGCGCAGCAACCTTGCTGGGGTGGATGTTTTCGTCCTTCTCGCCCTGCTCGGCCTTGGTGGAGGGCGTGAACAAAGGCTCCGCAAACTTCTGGCTCTGCTGCATCCCAGCCGGCACGGCAATGCCGTGCACCGTGCCTTTGGCCTTGTACTCGGCCCATGCACTGCCGCTAATGTAGCCGCGAACAATGGCCTCAACTGGGAAAATCTTCAGGCGGCGCACTGTCATGCTGCGGTGTGAGATGAGGGCGCGTTCGGTGGGCGAAAGAGAGGCAGGCGGGGTCAGCGAGACAACGTGCGTCTTGAGAGTGGGAATCAGGGTTGAGAGGACCTTGAACCAATGGGCTGAGGTCAAGGTCAGCACCGCGCCCTTGTAGGGAATGGCGTTGTCGAGAACGACATCGTACGCGGAGATGCGGTCAGTCGAGACGAAGAGTAGGGTGTTGTCGTCAAGGCGGAACAACTCGCGTACCTTGCCGGTAGCGAGATGCTGTAGCGATGGAAGCTGAATTGAGGTGATACCGGCTGTAGACGACATAGTATGCTGCCAAGCGACGATGACGTATGGATATGGATGTATGCGTTGTGAGCAATTATGACGCCACTAAAAGAATACAGAGAGGAGATAAAGACGTAGCTGTGAAAGAGTCGTCACCCCGACTTCGGCAGAATTTTCGGTGGAGCTTCTAAGTTACAGGCAGCTCGCCCCTCTGTAGACTATGTTACCCTCTGCAAAACCAGCGGCTTAGTGGCTAACAGAACTAGGACACTGCGCTAAGCAGGAAGTAGGCCAAACCAAACAATGCAGTAGGGACATGGCCTCAAGTTACATCACTATACTACAACACCAAGTTTAGAGGCGGGGAAAAAGAAAGGAAACCCCTAAAAAAAAACAGTAACAACAGCAGCAGCAGCAGCAGCAGCAGCGACAACCACAACAGCAAGGCCAGTTTTTAAAGCCACTTATGGTCTCTCTCCAAACCAAGTTGAAGCCGTGCCTTCATCTCTACTTGCATCCCCATTTTTTTATGTCCAATACAAAATGCTGTGTGATGTAATCATAAATGCAATGACTTGTGAGTGGGGCAATGTGGGACAACCTTGTCTATCAAGTGTAGTTGTGCCTGTCGTGCCAGCTGCCACCAGCTGTTCTACACTCTTCCTTCGGCCAAGTGACGCATCGCCAGCCTAGTAGACAAATACAAGCCATAAAAGCCATCAGGACCTGTGAAAATCACGGGCACATACCAACCCTTGGCTTTCATACTTCCATACACTACCCACCACTTCGTTACTAGCTGGCTTCCCTTACAATGTCAAAAAAGACAGCCGACGTTTTCAAGAGGCCTCTTTATCGTAAGTAAAACTAGTGCCTGGGCTGCTTGGACGAAGTTCTGATACTAACCTATGCCTTGTAGTCTATGACATCCCATCTTACATTCTAGATTCGCTCTCCGCAAAGGATGCGCCCGAACTTCAGAGAGAAGAGTCAGAGCTAACCACTGTTGTCCCTGTTGCTCCTAGCGACTCGCCAGTGGGGTCTCCGCCAGTGGGGTCTCAGTCGTGCTCACTATGTTCACAGTCATTCGAGTCTATGCTGGATCAGCGCAGCCACCTCAAATCTGATCTACATAACTATAATCTACGGCAAAAGCTACGTGGCCTAGTTTCAGTGACAGAGGCCGAGTTCGAAAAACTTGTCGGTGATCTGGATGAAAGTCTATCAGGCGAGGATTCCTCTGACTCTGAGGACGACCAACAAGAGGGAAGCAAAGCCAGCACACTATCCGCCCTACTAAAACGACAGGCCAATCTATCGGGCTTTGCAAATCCAGGATCTAGCAATGATGGCAACGATGATGATAGTGACAGCGTAGCAAAAAGGGTGGAAGCCAAGACTCCGCTGATGTGGTTCGAGTCGCCACTCCTCCCACTAAACACGTACTTTGGCGTATATCGAGTCATGTTTGGCCCTGGGGAATTATCTGACATTTCAAAGAGAATGGAAGCTGTGAGGAGCAAGCAACTAGCTCCCATGCCTGCACCGAAGCTCAACAATGACGGTAGCCCACTTACCGCTTACAAGGGTCCTCACATCTTTATGCTCATGATTGGTGGTGGCCACTTTGCCGCCATGGTGGTCGCTTTATCGCCTCGCCAGATCAAGAACAACGCACCTGGGCCGCTAAGCCGCGAGGCTACCGTTCTGGCTCACAAAACCTTCCACCGATATACCACGCGTCGCAAGCAGGGTGGCTCGCAATCGGCCAACGACAATGCCAAGGGCGCAGCACACTCGGCTGGTTCTACGTTGCGACGGTACAACGAGCAAGCCCTAGTCGACGATGTGCGTGCCCTGTTGAACGAGTGGAAGCCTCTCATTGATACTGCAGAGCTGCACTTTATTCGCGCTACAGGAATGACAAACCGACGGACCTTGTTCGGCCCGTACGACGGGCAGGTCCTCCAGGCAAATGACCCCCGAATTCGCGGTTTTCCGTTCAATACTCGACGTGCGACGCAGAACGAGCTGATGCGAGCATTCATCGAGCTGACCCGACTGAAGGTCAAGGAGATACTGCCGCAAGAAGAGCGGTCTGAACCTAAGGCTTCTCTCGCACCAAAGACTGTCACCAAAGCCCCTGCCAAGCCAGAGTTCAACGAGGAGGAAGAAACAGTGCTGTTGCACACAAGCCAGATCCAGGCTCTTATTCGCCGGTCAAAACTGCCCGCGCTCTTATCCTATTTCCAGATGAACAACATCGATGCTTCGTTTTCTTTTTTCCCGACCAATCAGCACCACCATGCTCCCACGGCCCTTCACTTTGCCGCCACACAGGGCTCAGCTGCCATCATCACTGGGCTTTTAACCCGTGCCAATGCCAATCCAACTGTGCCCAACGCCGAAGGACGCACCGCATTTGAACTTGCAGGCGATCGTGCAGCCCGCGATGCATTCCGAGTTGCACGTTCAGAGCTGGGTGAAACCACATGGGACTGGGCTGCGGCCAAAGTGCCTGCAGCCCTCTCGAAAGCCGATGCCGAGGCACGCTCAGAGCGGGAGCGCAAAGAAGCTGAGAGCAAGGAGGCCGAGCGACGCAAAACAGAAGAGGCCCGGCTACGCAGGGAAAGTCCAGCGGCAATGACTTCTGCGGTGGGCAAAGATAGGGGCCTTCTAGGCTCAGTGGACGCCAAGATGACGCCAGAGGAGAGGCGTGAGAAAGAGGCGCGTGGGCTGACGCCAGAAATGCGCATGAGACTAGAGCGGGAGAGGAGGGCAAGAGCTGCAGAAGCACGGATGAAGGCCATGCGAGGTGGAAGCTAGGAGAAAGCCTAAGAGTCTAAGATGAGAGCCATTGTTTAGAACATGTTTTTTTGCCTGTTTCTTTTTTTTTTCTTTACGGGAGGCTAGTTGAATTGAAAAGGGTTACGCAGCAAGTCATCGTGAGGGGAGGCATATACGTAGAAAGAGAGGCCCTCAGTTGAAGTCAGCAAAGTTAGTGAGGTGAAGAAGAAACTCGGACATGGGATTGGTAGTTGGTTGCACTGACCACCAAGCCAAGCCAGGCCAAGATCCAGATCCCAAGGCTTATTACATTACTATAAGCAGCCCCTACTTCAATTCTACTATTGCTTGATAAGATAAGAAGAAGGGGGTCCGGGAGAGTTTCGTCCAGGCTCAACTTGACACAGACAAGAACTGTGGCATCTGTCGATGTTTCGAATAGTGGCTTCTTGGGGGTTGGGCTATGGTGGGTGGGTGAGGGAAATGAAGGACTGGAGTTGGGCGTCCTTGCTTCTAGTTGCCTGTCGCAAAGAAGAGGCTGAGCCATAATTGAGCAAGCCAATGCGCGAGGCGGGCATCAGATGCAGAGTTTGGGGGCGAGTAGGTGAGAACGATGCTTGCCATGTCAAGAGAAAAAGCATGAAGTCGGGGAACGGAAAGCAGGTTAGCCGCCTTACTGCATAATAGCGCAGGCTAAGCAAGTTCCAAGCCTATTTTCTTTTTCATTCTTTCGGTGAGCAGGTTAGTGATCACAAAGGCAGGTCACGGGCAATGCCCTTGTTCTATTCTACCTTGCCCCTGTGGCGGTGGGATAGTAGCCCCCCTATGTTGCTCGTTCCTATGATGTTCTTGTCCAACGATACAAAAGAGAAGATGATACCACAAGAGCAAATGAGCGCGCATATGGACATGCGCTGGCTGCAGCTAGAGGTGGAACTGCAACAGCAACGGTCAGTGTAAATAGAACGGAAATTAGAGCCAGCGTTTACGAGAGCCATTCTCACGATAGCAACAGGCCCCTCATTAATTGGAGCCTACTATTGAGAGAGAAAGTGATGAGAGTGACATGACAGGCTGGAAATAGAACCAACTAGCCAGCGGCACAGGGTTTTTGCACTCTATTGGTTTTATTGGGCATTCAGATCGGGAGGACACAGCGGGAAGGGAAGCACAATACGAGATTCATAATTAAAAGCGAAGAGGAGAGTAGCAGTAGGATAGACAGGACGAGGGGGAGGCGACGGTGTGGTCAAGAACAGAGCCTAGGAGAGAATAGACAAAGAGGAGGAGGAAGAACAAAGTCTGGATGGGATTCCATTGAGCCAATTTCATGATTCATGGCTTGGAACTAAAACTTGCGGCGCGCTGCAAAGCAAATGATACAGGTTGCTTTCTTCAGTGCTACCGAAAACAAATTTGGATCAAGGGAGGGAAGAATGGACAGGGAGATAGAAACTGGGGAGCCTAGATGATGAGAGGGGGGTGGGTGATCAAAAGGGGATGGGGTGGGGGGGGCTTCTTCCACAGCCCTCCTTGTCGTCGTAGTTGAATTGGGAATTGGGAGCCAGCATAACATCAAATTTCCTTTGCTTCCACTGTGCCTTTTTTTAGTTCTCTGCTAACTGATGATTTGCCTAGAGTGGTTGCTTTCATAGGGAGAAGAAATGGGTGGTGACGAATCTTGTCTCCCCCTTGCTGGGCCCAGAGTTCTAGCTTGGGGAGGGATGCGGTGAGATGGGATCAGTTGAAGCTGGCGCAGACTTACCTGAGCTAGACTAAGAAGCGTGGAAAGCATGACATAGGGATGAGAAAGGGGAATATGAGGGTGTAGTGCAGTGATGATGTTTGGAGGAAGAAGAGAACAAAAATGCTAGGCAAATACTGGAGGTCTCATATCACATGGTGTCTAGCAAAACAGGCAGTCACGAAGATCAGGGTTTTCCTCCCCTCCTCTCTGCCCTCCGTCCGCCCTCCACGTCTGTTCTCTCTCTCTCTCTCTCTCTGACTCTCTTTCCATCCTCTCTCCGTTCTCTGCCCCTCCATCTCCTTGCTACACCGATCTAGCCCAACCGAATACAACAAAAACAAAAAGAAACACACCTTCTCGTATTTGTTACCTCCCACCCAGCACACTATTCGCTCCAAGCACAAATTAAAATGAGCACACGAACTAGCAGCCATTAGTCCTATTGTTGGGGATGCTTTCATTTGTGCATCCGAGCACCGCTGGACGAAACACCAAGTGAGTGCTAGCATAGGCAAAAGCGCAGGCATGGATTATGGGCGGTCGGCTGGACTTGTGTGCTAGCTATACCCGGACGAGGCTGGGCATAACATAAACTAACAGTAGACTAGGTGGTCCAAGTCAAACAGAAGGGCACAGGACACTGGAGGGGCTGAGCTTTGAGCCTCCAGGTCAATTGACAAGGATCGCAGGCCGCGGGGCTACATCAAGCAAGTCCTCCCCATGTTCACGATCAGGATCTCAGGGCTCAAGCTTCGTTGCCAAGAAACATGACAATTGCATTTAATATGCAGTGTTCATATTAAATGTGTATTGCAGCAGCATTGACCAGAGGGTGACTTTGGAGAGCCACGCGTTCACAGGAGAGACAGAAGGCCTTGGAGGGATGAGAGAAACAATCCTATCCAGAGATAGTACGGATGGTGTTCAGGGCCTCTAGGTTTATCTGAAGCCTAGGATACAATACGTAAGCTGGAGCTTCAAGTGATTTGCCAGGCCTAGACCACTATATCTCCAGGGCCAGACAAGCGCTAAAAACAGCATTCTCGCCTATCCCAATAAGCCACTAGCAAGCCAAAGCCCTCCTTGCATACTCTCAGTATGTGGGACGTACATCTAGAAGAAAAGGTGAAAGGTGAAAGGTGATAGATAGCAAGCCGGCGATAATAATCTGGTTGCTGTCAACCCCAGGCAGCCTGGGGCCAGGCTTTCGCTGTTGTTATTTTTTTATATTTTTTTTTCTTTGTTCTATATCCTTTGCCCTCAGGGCTTCGGCTGGTCTGGTCCAGGCTTCGGGCTTTCGGTTATGCCTGCATATTTTGGCTTCTTTGCTGGCGGCTGGATGAGGGATTCTGCATATACGCTCAACCCCATTAGGCCTGGAGCAAGAACTAACTTGCTCTTTGTTGTTGCTTCCAATGCACCCAGACCACAGCCAACTGGGTACGAGGCAAGGGCCTGTCGGCCCGCTAGGCTTGCCAGCAGAAGAAATCAAAGCAATGTTGAAAGATAAAAAACAAAAGACAAAGAAAAGGCCCGAGAGAGAGAAGGAGCAGGCCAGGAAACAAGGCCTGAGAGTTCTGCATGCGCCACAACTGACAGCTGAGGCTGGAAGAGTGGAAGAGAGCCTGCCCTAGCAGCCAACTCACACCCTCTAACATGTTGCCATACGAACTGCGCTGTATGTCTGTTAGTGCACAACCTCGGACCGTATGGGTTTTTGTTTCCGGTTCCTTTGGTGTGCTCGGAGGCTATCCTCCCCTTCGCCTTCAATTTTATGCACCTTTTGGGACTGTCTTGGGTTTGTTCATGGCGAAGAGGCCTGAGCTTACTGCATCTCTCCGACATGAGTTACAGGGCCTGCAAGGGATTTAGCGGTCCATATTGGTGGACATTTATCTGGAAATACAGCGCTGTATTGGGGGCTAAGACATCGCTAATATGAGCGCTTTTTGCTATTGAAAGAGATGAGAACTCTCGAGCCTTCTCACCTATGTACAGGTTGTCTCTCCAAACGAGAGCAATATCAAGCTCGGGCTGGAGCTGAATAGCCAATGGCTAGTTCCACTTAGGCTAAGAACGGGGCTACAATACAGGCCGTCACCAAGGTAGCTAGCCAAGAGCAGGCAGCCAGTCTACATGGCTCTCCTTTTCTTTTTCTTACTTCTTCATTGTGATTATGCACTAAGAAACTGGTAGAAATCAAGCTCTCTTTTTGTTTGTTTACAACATAGGATCTTCCCGTACTATTGACTGCTTAGCGCATATCTCGGAAGATGACCACGGGTGGGCTACGGAGAACGCGAGAAAAGAAGGTGCCGAGTTACTCCTAGCTCGCTGTGTTCAAGTAGCTGGCAAGCAGGGGCCCATGAATGAGCTCGCAGTAGAGCCTGGCTGGCTGACTGGCTGGCAGTTTGTCGACATCAAGACCAGGCAGGCAGGCCCTTGATCATCTCTCCTGCTCCAGCTGAGATCGACAAGCAAACAGGCCTTATTTACCTCCCTCAACTCTTTTTATTTCAATCTTGTCTCCAAACAGCCAGCTGCAGTCTACAGCGCTAGAATGGGACTAGAAACCCCAGGCGTTCCAGGCTCATGAGGGATAGGGTCCAGGGTGGGCTGTTTAAGGGTCATGGGAAGAGAAGAAACAAATAAGCACTCTTCCCATCCCCCCTTGCCATCCTTTTTTCAGGGACCTTCAAAACCTTCTGGCGGCTTGTTCCTAGCTTCAAGAAACATCTAGTATTCAGCCAAGAACGCTCCTCTTCCCCTCCAAGGCCCGAGTCACCATTGACCACTGGCTAATGGCCAATAGCATGTAGTCGCCGGCACCGCCAGACAAACACAAAACACGTCCTCCTCCCCCAATGAGATGAGATCACTAGCGCTGGTTTGTGGGTACGGTTGCTTCTGCGCTTCCTACAGCCCAACTAGCATCTAACATCTCAGAATCAGAGATCCAGCTCAGAGAACGGGCGTTACATGAGGAGGAAGAGAGGAAAAGAGAGAAATCCTGGGCAGAGAACGAAAAAAAAAAAAAAAAAAAAAAAGGGCACTTAAACGATCACTTCTGTGTTGGGGCTAGCTGGGTCTCGGTTCGTAGCGTCTGTGTTGTACATGTTTTCTTTTCCCTTTTGGTTTCTTCTCTAGTTTCTTCTTGGGCGCCTTTTTAGCTGAGATCGGATCCGTGTTCTGGTCCTTTCATTTTAGCCAGAACAAAGGGAGAAGGGAAGGGGACAAATGTTTTGGCTCTCCGTGTTTGTTGTAGGCTTGTGGTTTGGGCGTGTGCGTGCGCCGTGCGCTCTGCTCTGCTTGCTCTTACCTCACCTCTGAGGCCTTTAGAGCTTCATCTAGTTCTTGTCATTGATGTCGCAGCGGAGGGGTATATCCATATGGTTTGTCACTATACGATCGACAGCGACAGAGAAGCAGCTAGAAGTCTTAATTCCGTCTCGGACCATATTCACTGCTCTCTGTTCGTCCTGTCTTGCGCTTATCATACAGGCCCCAGGCAAAAGATGTGTTGCTTCCTGCTGGCTCATGTATCAACAGGCCCAAGCTGTCAAGCTTTGTTCTATGATCGACAGTCCCCGGCGCAGCATGATCATCCCGCTTGCTAATCGCCATTTGCTTAGCTGTGCGTGTACGGACCACTTTCGAGTTGATGGGTGCATGGCCCCGATAGCGACACGATGTACGACAACGGCAACAGCGCAAACGTAGAGCAGGATTGGCTATCTGTCTGTCTGTCTGTCTGTCTGTCTGTCAAAATATGAAACAAAAGCAGAAAGCAGAGAAGAAGAGAGCGACCAAGACCAAGACCAAGAGGAGAGGGAGAGGGGAAGGGAATCAGTCCTATCACAAACCAGGTCTTGTCCTGACAGGACACCGGCCCTTAATCCTAGTCTGTAGAATAACCTTGCTGAAAGTGTTTCGTTTTGTCTCCATGGGAAAAGAAAGGCCGGCCCAAGTCTCTGACTTGGGCCGGCCGGAAACGTTGCGCTACAGCATAGCAACAAGAGCAGCAAGCAGCCAGAGGTTTAGAACAACAGGAAGGAAGTTCTAAGAATAGCCTGAGCGCGATGGGAAAAAGGAAAGAAGATGCAAAAAAAGGGAAAAAAAAAAGTTCCCAAGGCTACCTGAAACGCGGAGCTGTCTGGTCTCCACAATTGCATGTAGCAAGTGAGAAACAGCAAGGGCAAGGCTGAAAGTGAAAGCTCAGGCAAGGCTAAGGGGGAAAAAGAGGAGGGGCCCTCTCTTAGTGGCACTGTACCAAAAAGAATGCAACACAGAAGCACACTGGCAGACAAAAAGCAACGATGAAGGCTGTGCCTGTTTCATCACTTGAGCAGAAAACGCTCAGCTAAGCGATATAGAGGGTTTCAACGACAAGAACGCCAACATCGACTGATCACCACCGACCCTCCTCTCTTGTCCTGTTCGGCCTTATAATTATTTTAGAGATTTTATTGGCCGGAGGCCCGAAAATTAACTAAGAATACCCCCGTCCCGTGCTTCGCGCCGGTGAGGGAAAGGGGGGGGTACCGTGCTCCGCGTGCTCCGCGGCCCCTTTT
>JAZBQP010000138.1:0-61686 GCA_038407015.1 Ceratocystis ficicola
CATGTCCGAGAAAAGAGACAATTCCCTGCATCGTTAGTCCCACCGAGATCGGCACAAATGGCAGACTGTGAGATGCAAGGCAATGTTGTGAGACACCGACACGCTGTCTGGATACCCAACTGTGATCGGTTGAGAGGAGCACTTCTGCAGAAGCATCATGATGACCCAATTTCAGGCCATGGGGGAAGAGATGCAACTGCTGCTGCACTCAGGAGGCAATTCTTTTGGCTAGGACTTGATAATGATGTCAAGAGACTGGTAAAGAACTGCGACTGGTGCGGGAGAGCGAAACCCTGGCGAGAAAAGCTGCACGGACTGCTGAAGCCACTTCCAATCCCTTCACGAGCATGGCAAGGAATCTCCATGGACTTCATGACACACCTGCCAGGAAACGTGGAAAATTTGTTGGTGGTAATTTGCCGACTGACAGGCAACGTAATACTGGTTCCGCTGATGAACATTGAGACAGAAACAGTGATTGACGCAGTCATCACACACGTATACGCACATCACGGACCCCCGGCATGGATTGTCAGCGATCGTGGGTAGCAGTGGGTAAGCGAGATGTGGAAAAGGTTATGCGAAGTTCTGGGGATTGAGAGGAAACTCTCGACAGCATACCACCCTTAGACAGATGGAGGCACCGAGAGAGCGAATCAGGAAGTTTGTTCTACCTACGAACACGCATTGCGATAGACCAAGAGGACTGGCCGAAGTGGATTCCTCTTGCACAGCTCTCTCTGAACAGCCGCCCCCAACCTCGCCGCCACGGAGTTAGCCCGTTCTTTCTCACACATGGCTACAACATCACGGCAGTTCAGCTGGAAGACATTCAGAGAAGCGCCGAAGGAAGCAGAGCAGCCAAGGCAGAAGATGTAGCTGTCAAACTTGCAGATCTGAGAGACTGGGCCCAAGTGGTAGCCGCGGACGTACAACAGAGCATGGAGAACCAGGCTAATCGACATCGTAGCCCTGTTGCGGTAGGCAACTGTCGCTGAAGTCGGGGTTAGGCAACCGTCGTGGAAAGAGGGAGATGGTGATGGAAAACTGTTGCGGCGGTAGGCAACCACCGCTGAAGATTGGGGTTAGGCAACCATCGTGGAAAGAGAGAGATGGTGATGGAAAACCGTTCAGCATAAAGGGAGAGCTACGGACGACTTTCCCATCAGGTAGTTTCTTATTTTCTTCCTTCTTCATCGAACAATAAAGTTTTCATTATCGGCACAACTCAGCATCATTTGCAAGTCCCGTAACAAGCCCGGCACCAGCCATGGAAGCTGGGGACAGTGTCTGGCTAAAATTACGAAACATGCAGATGGGCAGGCCGAGCAAAAAACTCGACTGGGTAAACGCCAAATACAAAATAGTCAAGCGAATATCCCCGATGAAATACGAGTTGGACATCCCTGGGAACCTTCACAAGGTGTTTCATGTGGATTTACTTAGGCCAGCAGCAAAGGACCCTTGGCCCGGTCAGAACAAAGAAGCCAAAGCCACACGAGGGCCGCTGATGTCAGAGGAAGGTCATGAGCTGTGGGAAGTGGATGAGATCTTATGTGCGAATGGCAAAGGAAACGCCCGGAAGGTATGGGTGAAATGGACTGGATTCGGTAAACCAACGGCGGAACCGATAGATTTAATCCTGGAAACCAGCTTGCAGGCAATGGACCATTGGGAAGCAAAATGGGGACCTATCATGGAAAACGACGGCCCCAAAGACTTGTACCTGACAAAATCGGGAAATCTCCGAGCCAAGTGGGCTAGACTCCCGGATTCAACATGATTTGGCCATTGTCGACAGGGAGGACGGAATAACCCGGAGAAGGAGAAATATGTTGCGGTAGGCAACCATCGCTGAAGTTGGGGTTGGGCAACCGTCGTGGAAAGAGGGAGATGGTGATGGAAAACTGTTCAGCATAAAAGGAGAGCTACGGACGATTTTCCCATTAAGTAGTTTCTTATTTTCTTCCTTCATCGAACAATAAAGTCTTCATCATCGGCACAACTTCGCACCATTTGCAAGTCCCGTAACAGGGCTGAGGGTGCTCGTTGGTTGAAATAAGAGGAAGAACTTGATGACTCGTACGAACTCTTGCCTGTAGGACTCAAAGGTAGCCCAAACTTCACAGACTCAATAAAGGTACTTTCTGTGGTAAAACTCTGAAAATTCGATGTTGATATCTTCACTGGTCAAGACAGCTCCTCCTGATCGATGCTGCAAATGGCAACTTCAAATCGTGGAACTGTTGCAAAAAGAAAAGAAACAAAAAGAAAGAGAAGAGTTTAATAATATGTGAAGGGGTTGCTAAGTGTGTAGAAGACTCACAGTTAGGTCCAATGCAATTTATTATTAAATTCTTGGAAAGTAACTGTGAGTCTTCTATACACTTAGCAACTCCTTCACAGCAGCCTACCCATTTGACAAGCAGTTCCCATCGATCCCCGTATTTTCGGTGTCGAAGAATCTTTTCCATGGTATATTCACCTTCGAGAGCGTCTTCTGTGGCATCTGCATCAGAGATTGGCGGTGGCTCGGGATCATGGATGACTTGCGATGGAAGAGCGTCTGTTCTTTTACGGTGTCCAAGGCTGACATGAAAGACAGGGTGGATGCCAGGCGACGTATCAAGCTTGACGTTGTGAGAACCGATCAGTTTTACAACTGTGTACGGTAGTGCAAGCCAATCCAGCTTTTTACACGGCCGTATGGTACTGGTGTTCTTTAGCCTTAGGTACACTCTGTCGCCAACGTTGAAAGACTCTGCGGCTTGACGTCCTCTGTTAACATGTTTCTCTTGTGTCTCTTGGGCCAGTGCCATGGATGCTTGTGCGAATGCGGTAGCATCCCGGTGCTTTGCAAGCCAATTGTGTCCAGCTTTTGCAGGCGAGCACGCTGAGCCGGGTGTATATTCTTCGGTCATCTGTATAGCGTCGATGTGGTAGCCATGGGTGAAGAAGAATGGTGTTGTGCCGGTGGTTGCAGATACTCGGTTATTCAATGCAATCTGGGCCTGTGGTAGCAGCGACACCCAGTCATCCTGTATATACGTGGTAAATCAGCGTAGATAGTTTCCAATTTCTTGATCGGATCTTTCCTTTGCACCGTCGGTTTCTGGATGGAAGGCCGTAGACAACCTTCGTTGAATACCTAGTTGTCGGCACACCTCTTTTCAAAAAAGGCTCACAAATTGCGGGCCTCTGTCTGAGACAATTACTCTCGGAATACCATGATGAGCAAATTCATTCGTCAACAGGGCCTGTGCAACATCAGCAGTTGTGGAAGAAGTTAAAGGTATGCATATCTTGGACTTGGAAAGCCCATCAGTAACGCCCATTATCGTTGTGCAACCTTGGGGACGGTGGCAATTCAACAATGAAGTTAACCGCAAGTTCTTGCCATGGGCGTTCAGGAATAGGCAACGATTTGAGTAACCCTCGTTTTTGTTCTCGCCAGATTATACTCCGGCCACAAGTGTCACAGTTGCCAACGAACCGCCTCACGTCCTCCGTCAAACCGGGCCAAGCGTACAACCGACTTGTAAAGATCTATGGATCTATGTTAGCTCAGGCCCTGCCCTCGCCCAGCTGATGTCGCACCAGGCAAACCGGAAACAAGGTAGTGTTCTCACTGGCGAGTAGGCCCTTCTCACCAAACAGTATATAGACCTTGCTCTGCCTCCATCTCTGTTCCGTTCTTTCTTTTCCTTTCCTTCTGTATCTTGTTCTTCTTTAACATATGCCGTTATACAAAATCAGCACATGCTCGTATTCCGTGAAACCTTACACCTTGGATTCATTATCCAAGCTGGAAAAGGAATCAAGACAGGCCCATCCAAAGTATCAGCCATTCGAGAATGGGCTGCCCCAACCAATGTCAAGGGAGTCTGGAGTTTCCTTGATTTGCCAAATTTTATCAGCAGTTTATTGATTCATTCAGCAAAATTGCGGCACACCTCGTCACCCTCACACAGAAAGATGTGCTTTGGAGATGAACAGAAACCGAAGAACAGGCATTTGACAAGTTGAAGGACCTTTTTGTCACAGCACCAGTTCTTGCACTGTGGGATGAAGACCGAGAGACAATAGTCGAGTGTGATTGTTCTGGCTAGGCCTTGGGAGGTTCCCTCTCTCAAGTCGATGACAACGGAAACCCACGTCCAGTCGCATTCTATTCGAAGAAGCTAAGCCCCGCCGAGTGTCACGGTTTAGACTACAAGATGTTCATTGTAGCAGGTTCGGATAGTCAGAAAGTGTGCATTGAGGGAAAAGGAGGAGAAACTATCTAGCTACGCTATCTGGATCTGTGAGGGGTTTTATGGAATTGATACGTGGGGCTCAGACCCACTATATCTCCAGGCGCAGCCCTAACACCGAGAGCAACTACAAAATTCACGACAAAGACCTTTTAGCCATCGTCAGATGCCTCGAAGAATGGCATGGGAAACTCAAGAGTCTGACCTCCAGGTTCAAAATAGTCACTGACCACAAGAACCTACGATATTTCATGTCTACCCGGAAGGTTACAGGACGACAAGTAAGATGGTCACAACTGTTGTCGGAGTATGACTTCACTCTGGAATTTCGACCAGGCAGCAAGAATGCAAAGGCAGATGCCTTAAGCCGTAGAGAATAGGATATTCCACAGGATGAAGATGACGAACGACTGCGGTCCCGAATCATGACACTCATCAAGCAAAACTGGCTCCCGCAGCAACACGGAGTGACAGTCAATGCCATGAACGACTAACAAACGACGAACGTTGTTCCTTCTGGAGCAAGATTATTTGCTGATGGTGAACTGCAAGAACTGTGGGATGAAGCCAAGGAGAAAGACACCGATTTGGTAGAAATGTACAAATCGATCTTGGGTGGTGAACGTAGCTTCCCCGCATACATCAGCAAGAAAATGTCCATTTCACTAGCGGAGTGTGAACTCGATGAACGTGGAGCACTGATGCACCGACAGAAACTTTTCATCCCGGATTAGGAGCCACTAAGAACGTCTATCATACAAGAGACACACGACTCCCACGTCACAGACCACCCAGGCAGACGGCACGCTAGCTCTTCTATCAAGAAATTACTTTTGGCCTGGGATTTCAAGAGATGTACGCCGTTTTTGTGCCGACTGTAACATTTGTCGAAGGTCCAAAGTGCGGCGTGAACAGGAAAAGGGCTCCTTATGACCACTGCCAATACCTGCCTGAGAGACCGCATTCAACTGGGTATCGATTTTATGACGGACCTACCAGCCAAGAGAAAAGGCGACCCGAAATACTTGATGGTCATTGTCAACCGCCTGACTGGTAACGTGACCCTTGAAGCAATGAACACCATGACAGCAGCAGCGTGCGCTGAGAAATTCATTCAATGCCACTGCAGACATCACGGATTTCCGGCTGCACTCACATCATACAGAGGGAGCAATTGGACGAGCAATTTCTGGGAGCAACTTTGCTGTTTGACTAGAATGAAAAGACGATTCTCAACAGCATTTCACCCCCAGATGGATGGGGCAACGAGTCCTACTCGAGGAGATATATGTCAAGATAAACGGGCTAAAGCCCATCGATGTGTTTCTGTTGTTGATTGCCAGCATGGCGGCAGGTAGCAGCTCGGGCTGGTCGTACTGAGAGTAGGTGATGAAGGCTCTCAAATACGCTAAGAGTTCCTGATTACATCCGTTCAGTTCGATTGCGTCTACACGGTAGCCAAGTACCACCCGAGAAATGCAAGACGCTACTCGCTTTGTTGAAAGACTACGCGAAGACTGGGACTTGGCACAAGCCGCGATGGCTACTCGTAAACAGGAAATGGAAAAACAGGCAACCAAGTCACGAAGCAGTCAGGAAATATTCAAAGTTGGAGACCTTGTGTGGTTGAAACACAAGAACATTTCCACGCCAGAAGCATGCAAAAAGCTGTCATGAATCAATGCAAAATACTGTGTCACGAAGGTTATATCTCCTCACGTCGTCGAATTGGATGTCCCAAGCAACATCTACCCGAGATTCAACATGGACTTATTGAAGCGAGCAGCAGAAAACCCGCTACCATCTCGGCAAGTAGACGAGACTCAACCACCTCCGGTACAAGAAAATAAGTACGGGGAACCCGAACATGCGGTTGAGAAAATACCGAGGAGTCGCCGTCGACGCAATGGCAGAGGCTGGCGCAGAGAGGCCCTTGTGAAATGGGCCGGATATGCAGAACTAAGCTGAAGCCCACGAGACGACTTTGAAGAGACAGAGGCCCTTGACGAGTTTGAGAATCCGAATGGAACCTGGGATGATGCTGGAGAGCCTGACACGACAACGAGACTTGGCAGCCACCCACAGAGAAAGCGAGGGGTGAGGGGTGATGTTGCGGGCTGTGTGCCCGGATCACATGATGTTAGTTGTATCGCAATTAGGTGTGTCGCTTCCAGCTTTGTTCCTATTGTTCTATTTAACAGGATGACTTCTGAAGAATGGCATCTTTATGGGTGAGATATGCCTTGTACCAGTAATATCTTGGGGCGTTAGCTCTCCATGGACATAGTGGCTGAAGCTGTGGCTGAAGTCTCGGTGTGCCTGACTCCTTCAGGGTTGGTATTTGTGGCACATAACCCTACTCTCAGAGATTGCCGTGATGGCGCCTCGCAACACATGTTGCCTAATCTTCTTTTCTTCTCCAGATTCAAATTAATGAATGAAACGCTTCAATGTAACTTTCGTGAGTCTTCACCATCGTGCACCGGCAACAATAATTTAAATCTATTTCAACCATCTTATTTTGTACCACCCGACTCTTTCTTCTTGATTCTTGCTCCCAACTTTCGGTACCCTTGCCTTGTGTTCTGGCTTTCCTGATAAGAACGATGTCCTATCAGTTTATCCGGGCTTCAGCCGGAGTTCTCCCGGAAATCTGACTTCATCCAGCTTAATGGCCAAATCTCTACAATTTCAAAAAAAAAGAAATGTACCTATCTTTGAAATTTTTTGCCCCCGTTGCTGGTGCACGACGGTAACAACTCACGAAATTTACCTAAAAGCGTTTTATTAGTTTTGATCCAGGGAAGAAAAGAAAAGAAAAGAAACAAAGTAAAGTAAAAGAGCAACATGACAGACTCATATCATCGGAATATCACACATCTGTGAGTTGAATCCATGGTGGAGTGATTAGGGCGCTCAACCACCTCCTCTTTTCTGGCAACACTTCACGGCCCATCCTTTTTTCCTTACTCTAATCTAAATACGCTCTGTTCTGAAGAAATCCGCAAATTTTGGCCCTTCTCTTACTACTCACACATGTTTTCTCGCTCCAAGTGCATGCTAGAGGGTATCCTGCTACTCTTGATACTGACAACCGGCCTTCTAGTCATCACCTTCTGTGACTGGTACATAAACGAAGGTCTAGCAATGCAACCCTTCGCCCATGCCTAAAAGGAACCTTTTGCACCATATTTATCATCTTCGCCTACCCTACGGACTTGTCTACCCCTATGGACTAGCCTTAACCCCCAACAATCATGGCGTCTAGACCTCGCCAAGTGCTGGGCACCCTACAACTGTTTTCGGGAAACTCTGAGGAATATGTGAACTGGAGTCGCGTCGCGGAGGATAAACTCCGAACCGATGGTCAGGCGATTGGCAGCCCCCAGGACCAAGTAGCTTTGCTGTACGCATCACTGCGTGGCGAGCCCAAGACATGTTGCCGCCAAGTCGTTCGTAATTTGATGGACTCGGAAAACTGTAAACCAAGGGATGTTATAGCTCACCTAGACTATCTCTATCTGACTGCGAACACTCGCATTCGGGCGCATCAGAAGTTACACCTTCCGCAAGCCAAAGTTTCCATCTGACGATTTTTGCCCATATTCGAAGCCCGATTAACGGGCACGCGAGGACATGACTGGCCTGATGAAAGCAAAATCGCCACGCTAACAGGTGTTCTTGACAAAAGGTTGTTGGCTCTAATGTCCTTACGATGCACCGGCAGGGAGACGTTTGCTGAGTTTTGCCAACTGGCTCTCTGCTGTGATGGTAGGGATGGCGCACCCCGTTATGCTTCCGGCTTACTGAATTGTCATGCTACTTCTGGTTCCACGACACGTGCTGAAGACTCAATGGATTGGCCACACACGCATGAAAGCCAACGAGGATACGGGATCAACAACGAAGATAGAAGAAGGCGAACGAACCAGAGCTCTGGCAGTATACCTACACACGATGCCCAAGGTCGCCCCTACCCCACTGATAGTCAACTACGCGGCTGACGCGCCAAGCGGGTTTCTAAAGAAGAATTGGGTCGCTGCAAGGCTTCATATGTCTGTCTCTGCTGTGCTCGTCCTCATTGTGGGACTAACCGCTGCCCCCTGTCGTCACCTATCAAACCCGCCAAGCAACCGGCAAAATCTAACGCTGCCCAGCAAGAAAACTTGGCCCTGGCACCGTCGATGGGTGACATCGTGGATGACAACGATGTTACAAGTGGCAACCTGTCGGAAAACTGAAGCGCGTGACCAAAAATCGCTTGTCACACAAGGACATGGAAAATGAGCGGAGACGGTTTCAACAGGAAAAGATGACTGACTGAACTTTCCGGAGCAGTGTAGTAGTAAATAGTGAGCGTGCAGTTACTCATAGATAACGGCTGCAACTATTTTGCTACAATGAATGAAGAAACTGTTTCCCTCTTGAACCTTGAGCGTATTCCCACTGAACCTCGTGGACTACTAGGCGTAAATCACGCCTCCTCTATGAACTACGTTGTATGTTTTGATTTGGACGTCGGTAGTTCCCTGACACGCCGAGCATTTGCCTACGTTGTTCCTGGACAAGTCGAAAAGATTATTCTCGGTACTCCCTGGATCGAGCAAGAAAATGCCTTGATTGCTTCTGATGGTAGTGTGATGGAATTACACCATAACACCGCGACCTACAGAGTTTACCCCTTGTCTTGGTACAAGAGAGCTAAACAACCAGAAGGAATGATTGGTGCTGTCATGGCTGCCCAATTCCTTAAGGAGATGCGTAACGCACGCGAAGGAAGTGAACCGACCGTTTTCGCCGCCACCATGGCCGACATCGACGAAGCTCTGCAAGTGAAGAGCCAAACGGACCCGAAGACCAAAGTGTCGCGCTGCTATTGGAAGTACCTGGGTGTTTTTGACGATAGAAGCGGAAAAGAGACTTCCCATCGCGCAGGAATCGACATGAAGATCAACATCGAAAAAGATACTAACGGACAAGAGAAACGCATACCGTGGGGACCTCCCTACAGTATGTCTCATGACGAACTTCTCGTCCTTAGGAAAACCCTGCTGGAACATCTCGATAAAGGATGCATTCGTGCTAGCCAGTCAGCTGCTGCCGCCCCAGTCCTATTTGCTAAGAAACCTGGGGGTGAGCTACGATTTTGTGTGGATTACAGGGGCCTAAACGCCATAACGATAAGAGACCGCTACCCCTTACCGTTGATTCAAGAAACCCTCCACCAAGTCGCCAAAGCCAAATGGTTAACCAAACTCGACGTTCGCGCTGCATTTCACCGCATCCGTATCAAAGATGGCGATGAGTGGAAAACAGCATTTAACACGATATATGGTTTAAATGAAAGGAATGTTGTACCTTTTGGTTTAGCAAACGGACCTGCGGTCTTCCAACGGTACGTTAACTGGGTATTGCGCCGTTTCCTCGACTCTTTCTGCTCCGCTTACATCGACGACATCATCATCTACACCGATGGCCCCTTGGAACTTCACCAAAAACAAGTCAACAAAGTTCTGGCGGAGCTAAAGAAGGCTGGCCTTCAGCTAGATGTCGACAAATGTGAGTTCCAAGTCAAGAAGACTAAGTACTTGGGCTTTATCGTCGAAGCCGAGAGAGGAGTTAGCATGGACCCCGCCAAGATCGAAGCCATCACCTCCTGGCAAGCCCCCAAGACAGCTAAAGGTGTACGATCTTTCTTGGGTTTTGTAAATTTTTACCGGGTATTTATCGATGACTTTGCGGAACTAGCTGCGCCATTAGTGGAACTGACGGGAAAGAACAAACCTTTTGTCTGGGACAAGCGGCAGGAAGCTGCATTCGATACTCTGAACAAACGATTCGTCAATGGCGGTCTGCTAGCCGGATTTGACCCTGATGCGACCCCGGAGGAGACAATTGTGGAAACAGACGCCTCTGGATTTGGAGTTGGAGGCAGGCTTTTGCAAAAAGGTAAACCTGTCGCCTTCTATTCGCGAAAGATGATCGATGCCGAACGGAACTACCCCATCCATGACAAAGAACTATTGGGTGTAGTATGCTGCTTAAAGGAATGGTACCACATGCTGCGAGGATTGTCCGGATTTACTGTCGTTACGGACTACAAGAATTTGGAATACTTCTACAAAAAGCAGTTCCTAAATGAAAGACAAGTCCGCTGGCACGAGTTCATACAGAGCCTCCCACCTTTCACGGTGGTCCATAGGCCAGGCCGCTTGAATGCTGCTGCAGACGCTCTCTCCCGGAAAGAACAAGATGAGCCGGATGATCCCAACAAAGGTTGTGAAATTCAGCTGCTGCCTTTACGCGTATCATGGTCCACCGTCTTCCATAATTTCTGACAGACCGATATGAAGCCAAATGGGGACCAATTACGGCAAATGACGGACTGCCGTCGGCACGGCAAACAAGACCAAAGGGAGGAGGGGGTGATGTTACGGGCTGTGCGCGCCCGGATCACATGATGCATGCCCCCCCACTCCGGATTCAACTTGCACATTTGAGATATTCCATTAGTATAATGTTCTTCTTTTAGATTTAGTTTTACTTCCCCTCTTCTTCAGATTCAAATTAATAAAAGGCATTGAGGTAACTTTCGTGAGTCTTCATCATCGTGCACCGGCAACACCTGAACGTTCTGAGGACTCTGAAAGTCTTCGGCCGCCCCAGGAGCTCCACCGGCTGTTGCGATCGTGGGTGTTCACCATTGTGGTGTCCCAAGTTGCGTGCGTTCTATGAACTTCGGGAACTTCAGCATCGCTGTTCTTCCTTGGATAGTGAAGAACAGGCGCGGTATGTCGAGTCGCGACCCGAGGTCAAGAGTCAGTGGGCGTCTTTGGTCTTTGAACTTGTCGCACTGGGGTACAATATGCTCCACTGTTTCGTCGTCGTGCTCGCAGTGCCGGCACTTCGCGGATGTTGCTTCTCCCATTTCAAGCAACGCGGGAAGGTAACAGCCCTTGCCCAGGAAGAGGTGATAAAACGCGGATTTCAGCTTGCGTTTGCCGCAGATTTGGCTTTTGCACCATCAGTTGCCCGCCACCCAGGCGACGATGGTGCGAGCCTAGGCTTCCCATGAGATTGGTCGGTGTTTGTCGTATGATGTCTTGCCACTTTTCTGTTACATTCTCACGCATGGCACGTTTGACGTGGCTCACGGTTATCAGAGGTCTGTTAGGTGTGGTAAGTTCGAGTGCGGCTTTTGTCGCATTATCTGCCAGTTCATCACCTTTCACGTCCATGTGTCCGGAACATCACTGTACAGTCAGTTCGGTCCGCGAACACGCTGCGGGAAGGTCGGCGATCATGGCGGTGAAGGCGTTCGGTTTGTCGAGCCCTCGTATGTCGGCTTGGCTATCCACGAAGATGTACGATGTAGGAGTACAGCTCTCCAGCTCATGCAAGTATCGCATAGCCCTGTATATGGCGATGATTCGCAATCGGCCACTCCAACACAAGGTCCAAGAGCCCCGGCTTCTGTGTGGACAGCAGTCTGACCCCCAATATGGACAAAGGCGGATGATTTTGCATTTTCTTTCGAGCCGTCGGTGTAGAGGACGTCTGTTTCGCAGGTCGAGAAACTATCCATGTCCCGTATCAACGTGAGACGTGTGTCTCTTGCATCTTCTTTGCACATGTTCGGTGTTGATGCCTTGAACGGCAGAGGTGCACACTAGGGTGCATCATGCTCTATCCCGTATCTTTGAAGTTCTCCCCGGGAGATGAATGACTTGAGTCGTGCGGCGAAGGCTTGTAATCGACCAACTGGGAGGAACTGGGTCAGGCCGAGGCTAAAAAAGTCGGAGTCCGAATTGAGGTCATCGTTTGCCGGTTGTATTAGTTGTCGCGCGGGATGCTGTTTTGGGAAGCCGAGAACCCAGAGTGTATACCAGAGGTTCTTTTGGGCGAGTGCCAGTTGGACTGGAAGATGGCCCGCTTCCAGCTCAGCGGCCGCTTTGGGAATTCCCTGCACAGTTCCCAATACGCGCTTGAGGACCTGGTACTGGAGGCGGTCGAGTTCCTTGGTAAGTCAAACAGGCTTTTTGTTAGTCCACCATAGCTCGAGACCGTACTCTGCAATCGGGCGCAGTATCGTTTGATGTACTTGTCAGGTGGCAGCTGTACTCAGGCCACGTCGTTGCCCCGTGAGACTTACGAGGCCTTAGCAAGTGCTGGGCCTTGCGTGTACGGGCTTGAACATCCTCCTTGAGTGTCAAATATTATTCGAGGACAAATCCCAGCCACTTCGCAGACTGTTTTGGTGGAACTGTGATATCACCTACTTTGATGGACAGTGCCTGGGCCTTTGCTGCCTTGGAGAGATGGATAAGCTCCAGCTTTGACGCTTCGAACTCACTACCAGCCTGACTTGCAACACGCGTCAAATGTTCCATTTGTTGAGTAAGCATCTCACAGTTTTTCTTAATCAACTTGGACGCTGTGGCAATCGTAACATCGACAATCTATGCGTGGCTGCGGCACACAGGGAAATCTCTGAACTTTTTTGTATGACTATGTAGATCTGACTCATATCAAAGATCTCTACTTAATCCCTCGTTCCCTTGTGTTGCTACACAGAATGTGGCTCTAAGACCCAGCCTCGTGTCAACCTCCTGGACGATCTTACGGGACGTGGCCCGGGAGGTGAAGCTGCGCACTGAGCCGGTCCAGCCCTTGCTGCAAGACTGATACAACGACCCTCGGCTCGTGCAGCCCATCAGAACAATGGTACATCTACTCACAGAAAATACATGAAGATTGTAGAACATCCTCCCAGTTTCTACAACCTTCTACCAAATTCAGAGAGCTTCCGCCAACTTCCAGCAAGCTTCACGAGCTCATAGGAAGGTTCTGTCATGTTGCATGAGGAGGAGGGAATCAAGTAGGAGAAAAGTCACGGAGATACTGGAAGAGGTGATCAACAAAGCATACATGGTCTCGTTGCCCCCCATTGTTGGTAGTTTGGTTTTGTTTCCTTTTGCTTCCCAAGAACTTTCTAACAAACAGCATTGGAGCTAACTGTGTGTATCCTACACTTCACACAGGCTCTGCCCTCGCAAAATACACCCGAATGTTCCAACTATTCCAACCTTCACCTGTCATTCGTCGTATTGGTCATGTTTCCTGACACTTCGTTTGTTTGCCCTTTTGACGCAGTATCGCATTACTTTACCTACAAGTAAAACGTCCCCATCCCTTTCGCCAGTTCACTCACTTTGGCGAGATATTGCACGGCACCCACGCACTGTCCATTCCATCTAGCTGGTTACTTTCTTGCTATGTTTTCTTCAAGAAATTCCCTTTTGATACAGCCGTCACACGAACTGTCCATCTTGTATTCCGTGAAGCCTTACAGAGCCAAAGAACTTGACCATGAAATAGGAGAAAGATTACCATGGGTGAGAAGAAGGATCATATTAACCAGAAAGATGTTGATGCACAGGCGAGGGTGGAATTATCGAGAGGTAGTTGGTGGCTGCGAGGGAAAGGTGATGTGGGAGATGTGGTACAGCTGGCCATAATACAATGATGCGTCGAATTACTGTCGAAACGTCCGGACAATCTAGTGGGAGTGAGTTTCAACTGATTTATGAGTTTGTTTTAATCCCATGTAGAATCCTGTCTGAAGATTGCCGATTCATTCCCGACTTCCTACACATGCATGTTAGCTCCCTGCTACATTCTTACTGATGCACATACCAGCTTGGCTACCAAATACGTCATCATCTATCACTGCACAACATTGAGTAGGGGAATTGAAGTGTGCAAGCAGCAAGATGTTGTCATGGCATTCTTACAAGAGAGAGGAAGAGGAAGAGAAGGAAGAAAAGAAAAGACCAGTGACATGACGTGGATACTGTGCTAATGATCAGTCTGATTCCCTTCAATACACCACTCTTCCCCAGGAGCCGATGCTGTGTGTACTTTTGAAAACAAGATTTCCTGCCCCATTACACCTTACACTAACCTGTAAATGTGGCATTCTACCCATGAAAACAACCTATCGTAAGAATCTCCCACCCAGCCGTTCGTTACTCCACCTTTCGCAACAATTCCCATGCCACCAGCCCATATCACACTCATTAAAGCAGCAGTCAAGTGCAAAAGTCTCCATGTTTTGCGCTGTCTCTTTTGAACGGCACTCTCAAACATCGAGGTTTGTTTGCCCAAAAGACCCCTACTGGTTGGGGCAATCGCAAGCCATTTAGCAAGCCCCCAGACCATATGGCCACATCCAACAAATATAAGGCCGCTGTACGCCACCGTTGCTGTGATGGGATGCTTTGCAAAGCCATGAGATACATATCCCAGGCCGATGTATGAACTGTCACCTTCTACCGCCAAAGGTAGGATTCTGTTCATGAATACATGGGCTGCCAAAAAGCCCGTGTATGCATACCCAGAAATGGATATCCAGTTCATTGGCGGCCACAAGTTGGCCTTGTGACGCCGCAAGCCCGTTCCTAATTCTGGGGCCTTTCCTCCATACCGCTTTAAATTCCGAGCGTGTCGCAGGAAACGCAGGACTACCCCTGAGCCGACATGGGCAATTATTGGCAGGCCAACAAGCAAAGGTTCAGTCAATGGAGTTTGATATAACTCTCGTGCCTGAAGAAGGTATGTCTCGGATGCTGGCACTGTCCGCACGAGCAGTGGGATCAAAGATGTGTTCGCCAAATGTATGGTCGTGAAAATCGAAAACGTGTAGCTCGAGTAGCGCTGAACTCTGGACACTATGGAGTTAGAGAGAAGGTTAACTATCAAGGACATGATCTTTTTCTCCCAGTGTTGCGCAAAAAAGCAAAAAAAAGAAAGCATTGCCTCACAATAATATATCAGATTTTGACTCCCCTCAGCAGGAGGCGTTTGAGGGTCTGATCCGTCGTCATCCTTTGCAGATTGGCATTCTTCAGATGGTGTTTGATTCTCTGCTTCTTCTAGAAGAGGTTCTGATATCGGTATCGGCGCGGGGTCCAGCCAGACCATCGACGCAAGGGTCTCGGTAGAAAGATTGTAAAACGAGAAACGGGACCTCGAGGGTCTTGTCGATCGGGATGATCGAGACGATCTAGAAGAAGACGATGGCATGGTAGCCAAAGTATACAAGGTCTATGCACACACAATCCCTGCAAAGCAAAATCTTGTTGCAAAGCAGCGAGTTTTCACACGAGGCTCAAGAATCCAGAGCCCAATCAATATGCAAGTGTCTTCGTCACAAGAAGCTTGGAAGTTGCTTGACGTTAGGGTCCAAGTGTCATGCATAATTACTGGGCCCTGATACGCCAGCCGTCTAAATCAAGGTTAATCTCAGGGACAACACAGTTGTATGCCAGACCCTACCTACCCATTATATTGCAATGCAAGAGCCCAAAGACTCTTGTTTCGATTTACACATCAGGCGTATTTTCTTCGTGAAATTCACGTGAGCCCTCAAAAATGGCACCCGTCAGTCTCTGTCTTCCTTAGACCTCTAGATATGGATCACTAACGTCCCAATTTTAGTGGCATCAAACACTCCCACCTCCTCAGACACAGGCGGCAAAAAATGCCCTACAGTCATTTTTCTGCCAGCTTTGTTCGAAAGGCTATGCGCGAGTAAATGAATATGAGGCTCATCTTGGTAGCTATGACCACAGCCATAAGCAGCGATTGAAAGACATGAAGGCAATGGTGAAAGACTCCAATGCCGTAGCTAGAGCTCGTAAGGCCGAAGCAAAAGCTGATGGAATTGTTTCAGTGAAGATACCCAGAGTCGAGGAGTCAAATACTAGCTCTCAAACCGCCAGCACTTCGGGGGGGTTTAAGAAAGGGGGATTCAAGAAGAAAACAGGGCCGCCAACAACTGCATCGCACAGAGTTAAGCCCACTTCCCCTTCGCGTCTGCCTCTGTCTGGGAGAGTGACTGGCGCAAACGAGATGGCTTCAAGCGTCAGTGCTGATGGACGCACAGAATTAGAGAGCTCAGATGACGAGATATATGAGCGCTATGATCCGCGTAGGCCAACATAGAAGCAAGCTACGGTAGCCTTCGAGTTCGCAAGTTTTCGAACAAAACGAAAACGATGTTTCAAAACAAGGCGAAAACGAGGGGCGGATGATGAGTATGGCTGACAGTGGGTTTTCAAGGTTCTAGGAACCACGTGCGGGGTGGGTCAATTGCCACGTTGTAGCACAAGCTACCAACCTTCTAGTCAGTGTATTGGTGTCAAGTTTGACGATGCCTTGGATTTTTTGTGAGAGAGAAGGCCTATACAAATGGCGCTTGCGTAGCACTTTGAGAACGCGTGAGCGTGTGTCGCAAGGGGGCAAGGCCGAGCTATCGGCTCGTTAAAAAGCAAAACCGCCAAGCTTTTGCTTACTGGGGCTGGGTTGATGGCGGCAGGATCCACCCAACACAACAACAGCACAGTGAATGTCATGTATTCGTATTCGCTATATTGTTGGGGGTAGGAACCCAGGACTTCTTCATAAACAAGAGCAAAATCTTCAATCCAAGTAAGGATAATTTCTTCTCTAAAACTACTTGCAATTGCATCCCCTTTGTTTCCACCTTGGCCATTTCGACACAAGACACAAAAAGGCACTTTTGCCCCAGACTCTAGTTGAACTCGGGAGTTGATTCTTCTTGGTTTGTTCTGCTCGCCTCGAACAAGTCGTCCCTATATCTCTAGGGCTGTAACGAACTGAAAATGGGAGAAGCCGCCTCAGATGAGAAACACACTCGCTCCTTGTCCATGACAGAGCATCGTGGCGGCACCGCGACTCCAGAATCTCCAGAAGCCCAAGAAGGCTCACTACAAGACCTAGTGGTGCGTATTTCTTCGGTCAGCCTTTTCGTGCTGGGAATCACACAGCACACCATCTCAAGTGGCGGCCATGCGCTAACAGCCGAACAACCGGATTAGAGGGTATTTTCCTACACTGACCCCTTAGGATGGCTTTGCAATTCTATAGCCTTTATTTGTATGATTGGCTCAGGAACTATGCTTCCACTAGTCAATCTAGTTTTTGGTCGCTTTGTGACAACCTTCAATGACTTTGCCAATAAGACGATAACTCCATCAGAGTACCGCAGTGAGGTTTCAAAGTTCACGTACGGGTCCTCAGACACCTTCACGTGGCTGTTCTCTTTCACCAAGACATGGCTGACTCTGCTGTAGCATGTATTTTGTCTATATTTTCATCGGCCGTTGTGTTCTTGTCTATATTTGGAGCGTAAGCATCTCAAACTCTCCATACAGAGAACAGCCTTCTAACTGCTTTTTAGACCTTGATCTCTATATCTGCCATCCGCACCACCAAAGCACTTCGTGTTGATTTCATTCGCCAAGCCCTTCGCCAAGAAATCAGCTTCTTTGATACCCCTGGCAACTCAATCGCAAGTAAAGTGACATCCAATGGCAATTACATCAACAATGGCATAGCTGAAAAGCTTGGGCTCATCATTCAAGCTGTTTCCACCTTAATTGCAGCGTTTGTCGTGGCCTTTGTAACGCAATGGAAGCTCACTTTAATTTTAGTCGGCATCGTTCCCGTTAACCTCATAATAACCGGCGTTTGCGTTGGTATTGACGCTTCGTACGAGACCCAGATGATGACCATCTTTTCCCATGGCCTTGCCATTGCCGAAGAAGCATTTTCTACTATTAGGACTGTCCATGCCCTGTGGGCTCATCCTATTATGGTCGACAAGCTTAAATCTATTCTTGCCAAGACCTTCGAGATCGGCCGCAAAAAGTACTTGGTATACAGCGTCATGTACTCAATTGAATTCTTCCTCATCCTTGGTGCCTACGGCCTCGCCTTTTGGCAAGGCATTCATCGTTACATGAGCGGAGAGTTCGACGACTTGGGAAAGATCGTGACGTAAGACGACTACCCACCCCTATGCTCTAAATCCGAAAAGAAAAAGTAGAAAAGTTGTAGTGAACGATAGCCCAGGAGAAAATCACAACTAACTTCTCCTCCCTTCCTAGAGTCATCTTCACTGTCATTGTAGCTGCCCAATCTTTAACACAGCTTGCACCTCAAGCCATGGTTTTGTCCAAGGCTATAGCTGCAGCCAATGAAGTTTTTCATGTCATTGATCGGAAGTCAGCCATAGATTCCCTCTCTGAGTCCGGTCTTAAACCACAGTCTATTAACGGGAACATCAAATTGGACAATGTACACTTTGCTTATCCTTCCCGCCCCGACATTCCCGTCTTGAAAGGACTCACGTTGGATATTCCTGCCAAAAAGACTACCGCGCTTGTGGGAAGTAGTGGCTCAGGAAAGAGTACCATTATAGGGCTTGTTGAGAGATGGTACGTGGGACAACAAGGGCGTATCACCCTTGATGGAATCGAGATATCGGATTTGAACACCAAGTGGCTTCGCAGCAACGTTCGTTTGGTTCAACAGGTAAGAAACCATATCTGCCGTGATGTTGTCCTTTCATCAATCAGCACATGCCTTTCTATATTGTTCTCTTCAGCTAACATACTGTAGGAGCCAACTCTCTTCAGCGGATCTATCTATGAAAATGTGGCCTACGGTCTCTCTAGCACACGATCATTCAATTCCGAAGAAGAACAACGTTCCCTGGTACAGGAAGCATGTAAAGCAGCTTTTGCCCATGATTTCATCATGAAATTTCCCATGGTAAGTATGCCGTTTGTTTTGTACAATGACGATAGTGCAACTAATAGATGAAATTAGGGTTATGAAACGGTTCTTGGTGAAAAGGGAGCTACTCTCTCGGGAGGACAGAAGCAACGCCTTGTGATCGCCCGCAGCATCATTTCTAATCCTAGCATTCTTCTTCTTGATGAGGCTACTAGTGCTCTGGATCCTAATGCCGAGAGGGTTGTGCAACTGGCTTTGAACAATGTCTCTAAAGACCGTACCATGGTTGTTATCGCCCATCGGCTTTCTACTGTACGGGATGCCGACAACATCGTCGTCATGGACAAGGGCCAGATTGTCGAACAGGGAACGCACCAACAACTGATGGATTCCCAAGGTGCTTACTATTGTCTTGTTAAAGCACAAGACCTCACACATGGAGATGACATGTCATCCAAAGAAACGAGCTCGGGACCAGAAATTCCAGCCATTGGGGTTACACAAACGTCATCTGCTGTAACTGGTAGAGGACTTGTCGATACGAACTCTAGCGCTGAGTGGGGTAAGGACATGAACCAGTGCGGGCTTCTGGAAAGTATTATACAGGTTGTGCGTGAGCACGATGGGTATCATTCCATCTATTCCGCGTCTCTTGTTGTCTGCATTCTTGCTGGCTTCACCTATCCCGCTTTGGCTGTTCTTTTTGCCAAAGTTATGGAAGCCACTACTCTGCCTCAGAATAAAGTCTTGGAAAAAACAGACTTTTACTCTCTCATGTTCTTTGTTCTTGCTATTGTCAATTTCTTCCTTTGGGGTATTGTTGGCTGGTTGACTAGCATGATTGGACAAGATCTCCTTCGTCGATATCGCCTCGAAATCTTTGAGAACACCCTACAGCAAAACATGGACTATTTCGATGATCCTGACAACCAAACTGGCGCTTTAGTTTCCCGGTTATCTACAGAGCCTATGAACATGGTCGAGTTGATGTCTATCAATGTCGGCATTGTCATTTACAACATCTCTAACGTTGCGAGTAGCAGCATTCTAGCCTTGATTGTTGGCTGGAAGCTTGGGCTTGTTCTATTATTTGGAGCTTTGTTGCCTATGACTTTAGGTGGGCTACTCAAAATGATGCTTGAGTTCCGACTCGAAAGCAGCAACTCGGCCAAGTTTGCTACTAGCAGTGGTTTGGCCTCTGAGGCTGTTATGGCTATCCGGACTGTGTCCTCTCTAGCTCTAGAGAGCGATGTGATTGCGCGCTATGAGAAAACTCTGCATGGAATCACTGAAAAGTCGTGTGTTGAGTTTTCATGGATCATGGGTTGGTACTCCTTGAGTCAATCAATGACGTTCGAAGCAATGACTTTGGGGTTCTGGTAAGTAACAGCGGGTAACAAGTGAAGAGAGAAGGCCTTATCACTAACCTGATTCATGCTTTCAGGTATGGCGGTCGCTTAGTTTCGACTGGCGAGTATTCAACTACTCGTTTTTACATAGTCTTCCTCGCCTTTATGTTTTCTGGAGAAGCTGCTAGTTCCGTTTTCCAGTTTGCAACTAGTAAGCAGAGTTCAAATCATTGACTCAATGGACAATCTCTAATCATCAAAACCACAGATATGACCAAGGCCAAGATCTCTGCAAACTACATTTTTGACCTACGGAACAGGCTCTCAAAAATCAAAGCCGATGATGAAGTCCGCGGTCAAACAGAGCTTCCGAAAGGAAGTGCCGACATCACGTTTAAAGATGTGACTTTTGCGTATCCTCGCCGCCCCTTCCTTAATGTCCTAAAGGGGATAGACCTCAAGGCAAGCCATCCAATATTGCCCCTTTACACGACTCTTCTTGTTCTAATTGTGAATATTCTAGATTGAACCCGGACATTTCATAGCCTTTGTCGGAGCCTCGGGCTGTGGAAAGACCACCATGATCAGCCTGCTAGAGCAATTTTACACTCCGACATCTGGCCAAGTCTTATTCAACGGCCTGGATATTACTAAAGTCAATCTTTGTAAATACCGATCGAAGATCGCCATTGTCCAACAAGAGCCCATTTTGTACCAAGGTTCTATCCGGGAAAATGTGACCATGGGTTTAGACCCAGGTTCATGGTCCGAGGATCAAGTTATCTTGGCTTGTCAGCAAGCTAATATCTATGACTTCATATCATCTCTCCCGGACGGACTCGGAACGTCATGTGGTCGCCAAGGGTTCTCATTTTCAGGTGGTCAACGCCAGAGAATTGCTATTGCCAGAGCACTAATCAGAAAGCCGAGTCTCCTACTCCTAGACGAGGCAACATCAGCTCTGGATACAGAGTCTGAAAACGTAGTCAAGCAAGCTCTTGATGCCGCTTCGGAGGGGCGCACAACTATTGCTGTTGCTCACCGCCTTTCAACCATCAAAGATGCTGATGTCATTGTTCTGTTTTCCAAGGGAGCTATTGCTGAAATAGGCTCGCACGGTGAGCTGTTGAGGAAACGCGGAATGTATTTTGATATGTGTGTTGCACAAAGCCTTGGTCACGATAGCTAAACAAAAAGAGAAAAAAAGAGGAAGAGCTCAGTGGAGGAAAGAGTCCGGTTTTCTGTTGATTTTGTTTCGATTTCAAGACCTAGTTTCAATATTTCCCGCTTGTTAATTATCAAGATCAGTTTTTTACCACTCACCTGTAATCCCGACCATGGCCAAAAAGGGATGTCGTATGGCAAAGATAGCCGCCGATATCACTAGCGGTTACAGTATGCTGAATCGGGCCAGCACTTTGCCTGTAGAAGTGCCGATATAGGACGAAAACAAAAAAGGCTGGCAGCGGCTCTTCACGGTCCTTATTTCTCCGGCGTATTGATGACTAAGAGGGCATGGTCCCATTTATGAGGGTGCGTTTTATCTGAATTTAGAGCACCAGATTGCCTTTTTGGCAATTTGATGAAGGACCAAGCGAACAAGCGCTAAAGACTAGCAAGGGCTCAGTGATGAACTCAGTAATTGAAGGCACGTTTTCTTCTCTCAACGCCTAGACTTAGAGCCCCCACCTCTGTGGCTGCCGTTGTAGAAAGCCCTATGGAGCGGTGTTTATCCATGTTATTGGCAAACAAGTGAGGGACCTTCATTTTGAGGCAGACAATTGATGGGATTTCTTTTGGCCCCAGCAACTCTTTTTTTTTTCAATTCTCACTCCAAATTTCTTTTCTAGTCCGTAGACTTTTTTTTTTCGCCTCGAATTTCTCTCGAACGTCCGCCGTTGCGATACCCCCACCTACTACTTGCTGGGTCTTCTTTTTTTTTTCCCTCTATCGGCCATTCTTCGATCGTCTATTCTTGTTTGTCTCATTACCGCATCACCAAGATGTCGCGCTACCTCGCTTCTCGTCTGGCCACACTGGCACGTCCTTCCGGCCTCCGCTCGTCAGTTCCCCGAGTTTCTCGTCCCGCATTTTCCCAGATTCGCACCTATGCGGAAATCAAGGGTCCCAAGGAATACACCGTCAGAGAGGCCCTGAACGAGGCCATGGCCGAGGAGATGGAGGCCAACGAGAAGGTTTTCGTCCTGGGTGAGGAAGTTGCTCAGTACAACGGTGCCTACAAGGTCACCAAGGGTCTCTTGGACCGCTTCGGGGAGAAGCGTGTCATTGATACTCCCATCACCGAGTCTGGCTTTGCTGGTCTTGCTGTCGGTGCTGCCCTCAGTGGCCTTCAGCCTATTGTAAGTCTTTTACCTGAATACGCTCTATCCTGGCTCAACGGAGTCTTACTCTTGCCCCAATCATTACAAGCCATTTATCCCATGCCGGATCCGCAAATCCGCTCATCGCTCAATTGTGTGAAGTGCCCGGCCACTTCTAATCCGGCAACTCTCCATTCCGACCACTTTGCTAATGACGCTTTTTTTTTTCTTTTGTAGTGCGAGTTCATGACTTGGAACTTTGCCATGCAGGCCATTGATCAAATTTCCAACTCTGGTGCCAAGGTGCTGTACATGTCCGGAGGCGTCCAGCCCTGCAACATCACTTTCCGTGGTCCCAACGGCTTTGCCTCGGGTGTTGGCGCTCAGCACTCCCAAGACTTTTCTGCCTGGTACGGCTCTATTCCTGGACTCAAGGTTGTTTCTCCTTGGTCTTCTGAAGATGCCAAGGGTCTGCTCAAGGCTGCCATCCGCGACCCTAACCCCGTCGTTGTTCTTGAGAACGAGCTGATGTACGGTGTTTCGTTCCCCATGTCCGAAGCCGCCCAGAAGGACGACTTTGTCATCCCTTTTGGCAAGGCCAAGATTGAGCGTCAGGGAACCGATGTTACCCTTGTTACTCTCTCCCGCTGCGTTGGTCAGACCCTGGTTGCTGCCGAGGCCTTGAAGGCTAAGTATGGCGTTGAGGCGGAGGTCATTAACCTGCGTTCTGTCAAGCCTCTGGACACTGAAACCATCATCAACTCCATCAAGAAGACCCACCGCCTAATCGTTGTTGAATCCGGCTACCCCATGTACGGCGTTTCCGCTGAGATCATGGCTGTTGCCATGGAGTATGGCTTCGATTACCTTGACGCCCCTGCTCAGCGGATAACTGGTGCTGATGTTCCTACTCCCTATGCCCAGGGCCTTGAAGAGATGTCGTTCCCTTCGGAGTCATTGATCGAGAACTACATCGCCAAGACCCTCCGGGTTGTTTAAATCCATCCACCCCGCGTCCCTTTATATCCCTGACTAGATGATCGCCTCTCCCCATCCATTCTATCCCTCTCTGTCCCTCATGACCGATCTGTCATGCTTCTTTCCCAAGACTATCAAGAAGCCTTTGTTCTGCTCCTATTATATTTCCATGCGGTTGGTTAGGGTTTCCTGTTTTCTTGCTTCTTGGCCTGCCCAAGTCCATATTAGAATGTTGAATGTTTCGATTGAACTTGCACACCTTTTCCGTCACAACATGTGTCCATCTGGAAAACAAGGAGAGAAATGATCCTCTTTACGGAAGGACAACTTGCTGGTCTTGATCTTCATGAGGAACTCGCATAGGCTATCATTCTGTAATGGACAAGAAATCTCTCGTCAGCTGTAATTCTTTGTCTTGCCACACTCCATTTTCTTCTTTAGCCCAAACAGCGACAATACTAGCGTTATATAAATGGCCTTTGTATATTATCTTCAATGTAAAAAACAAGCTCGCATTTCTTCACACACCGCATGAACATGGGATCTCGAAGTTTGCCTACATACGGAACAAACACAGTTGACCGCAGGTCTTGTGAATAGTGCTGTGTGCGCTTAGAATTCCTCTATTTATCGCACCTTAATTCTAGCAAGGCTAAAACCTTCCTAATGCTAGGCTTGAAATCAAGGCACAAAAAATTCATAGCGGGGCGAGGCTTATCATGTGCTGTGTGTATTGATACTATTGAGCCTTTATCCAAATTTCCCCACCATAAACCTCCAGGCAATTCTACCAAACCGTAAATCCTGCTGAGAGCTATAGCTACACTATGGACCATACTGGCTAGGTCAAATTTGATTTTCACACAACAAGCATTTACTATGCAGTCAGCATGTGTCTTCCAATGCTAAGTTCTGCTAGCCAATACCCATAAGCGTGTATTTACCCAACACCTATTTCAGCCTTTGTTTTGATTCTTTCAGCTTTCCCGCCAACACCACGACAAGACCAAGGCCAGCAGTATCATCGTGCTCCTTGAGCAAGCAGGCCTGAAAAGCTAGTCACCATGTCCTGTAATGCCCCTCTTAGCGATGCCCTAGGCAAGCTTTCCCTACTTGACTCAGATGGCCATGATGACATAGATCAATTCCTATTTGATGTCTACGATTTCCCCAAAAACCCAGCTTCCGCAGTTTTGGAGGACAAGGAAAGCATCAAGCATCAGCTTGAACGGGACTTCCTCTCTCCTTCCCCTTCATTCACAGCCCAATGGCTCGACCGATTCCAGCAGTATGTGTAGCTTCAGGCATGAATAACACTTGTGTCGTCATGCCAAATCCCAATCGTCGTAGGCTTCTACTGACTTTCTTTCCCCTCGTCTCTCGTCTTTAGGAGATGGACGTCTCCCATAGAATACTCTGACCTATTCCAAATCGCGCCTACGCAGTCTCGGACTATCAGTCGCTTCCATCGGCAGGGTCTTGAAGGCCGCGTCTCTGGCCATGTCAATGTAACAGTCCCCGCAAGCAGTGCCACCGCTAAAAACTCTACTTCATTCTCCCGAAAGCCGGGCACACTGTCTGAGTTTGTTAGGGGTGCATCTGGATTCTTCCCGTTTGCTCCCGGTGGTCTTGACTCTGTGGAAGCCGCGGCCGCCTATGAAGACAGCCTCCAAATTCACGATGATTCTGGCCTAGCCGCGGTCCAAAAAAAACTTGAGCGTGTTATTACCCTCAGCGGAGATGGATCTCTTCTTGAAAAAGCACCGGGCCTTCCTCGCGGCATCCGATTTTCCAAGTCCAGTGAAAATGCACCTGAAGCAACAGAAGTTGAGCACTCTCTCAAAGAAGAGCCCCAGCAACTCGGAGACAACTCTATCCACGCTGGTGGCTTGGATGTGAATCATCCAAAACAGGAAGAAATTATCCATGATACACTAGATCCAGATTCTGATAGTGACAGTGAGGCACAAGAAGATATTGATAGTCTGCTCCCAATCGAGTTTCCGTCCCTCAGTTCCCATGGTCCTCTTGCTGCTTCGTCGGCAAGAACGGCCAATCACCAATGGGCCCACATGGTTGATATCAACAAGGGAATTCCTGACTTCCATGAGCTTGTGCCCGACATGGCGCGAGAATGGCCGTTCGAGTTGGATGTGTTCCAAAAGGAGGCAATCTACCACCTTGAAAACGGCGACTCGGTTTTTGTAGCTGCCCATACATCTGCAGGCAAGACAGTTGTTGCCGAGTACGCCATTGCACTCGCGGCTAAGCACATGACTAAAGCGATATATACCTCACCCATCAAAGCTCTTAGCAACCAAAAATTTCGCGATTTCCGCCAAACCTTTGATGACGTGGGTATTCTGACTGGTGATGTGCAGATTAATGCTGACGCCAGCTGTTTGATCATGACCACTGAGATTCTCCGGAGCATGCTTTATCGTGGGGCTGATATCATCCGCGACGTTGAGTTTGTCATTTTCGACGAAGTCCACTATGTGAATGACTTCGAGCGTGGCGTAGTGTGGGAGGAGGTTATCATCATGCTTCCAGAACACGTGTCTCTAATTCTCCTCTCTGCCACTGTGCCCAATACCCTAGACTTTGCATCTTGGGTTGGCCGTACAAAAAAGAAGAACATTTACGTCATCTCCACTCCAAAGCGTCCCGTCCCTTTGGAGCATTATCTATGGGCCGGAAAAGATATTCACAAGATTGTGGATTCTTCCAAGAACTTTCTCGAGTCCGGGTGGAAGCAAGCTAACGCGGCCCTAAAAGGCCGAGATAAAAACAAGGAATTTACCCAGACAAGTGGCCGTGGAGGCCGTGGTGGAGGATCACACTCTCAGAGGGGTGGTGGAGGCAACCAGCGAGGAAGTCGTGGTGGCGGTGGTCAACTGCAACGAGGGGGTCGTGGTGGCTTTACTCCCCGTGAAAGCCACAACCCCGGTCATATGGGCAAAACGGGACGCCCTGGTGGCTCAACCTCAGCAGCACAGGACAAAACTTTGTGGGTGCAGTTGGTTCAGTTTTTGAAGAAACAAACCCTGCTTCCAGCTTGTATCTTTGTCTTTTCGAAGAAACGTTGCGAGGAAAACGCCGATGCTCTTAGTAACCAAGACTTTTGCACAGCCAAAGAAAAGAGTGCCATCCACATGCTAATCGAAAGATCCATCGCTCGGCTCAAACCTGAAGACAGAACTCTCCCACAAATAATTCGCCTCCGTGAGCTTCTTAGCAGGGGCATTGCTGTTCACCACGGTGGCTTATTGCCCATCGTCAAGGAACTTGTCGAGCTCCTTTTCGCCGAAACCCTAGTCAAGGTCTTGTTTGCGACCGAGACCTTTGCTATGGGCCTTAATCTACCCACCAGAACTGTTGTTTTCTCCGGCTACCGCAAACATGATGGCCAGTCGTTCCGCAATCTTTTGCCCGGAGAGTACACACAAATGGCAGGGCGTGCTGGACGTCGTGGCCTGGACACTGTGGGTTCCGTCATCATTGTTGCGCCGGGGAGTGACCAGGCTCCTCCTGTTGCAGATTTACGTACCATGATGCTTGGTCAGCCGTCCAAACTTCGATCCCAGTTCCGTCTAACGTACAACATGATCCTAAATCTGCTACGTGTTGAGGCTTTGAAGATTGAAGAGATGATTAAGCGCAGCTTCTCTGAGCATGCCACCCAGCAGCTACTTCCCGAGCACGAAAAGGCCGTCAAGATTTCCGAAGCTGATCTAGCCAAAATAAAGCGAGATGCTTGTGACATTTGCGATAAACACATGGACTCATGCCATGATGCAGGCCAGACTTATATGCAACTCACATCTGATCTCTACAAGGGTCTCATCTCCACCCCTCTTGGCCGAAGAATCTTCACCCCTGGACGCCTCATAGTACTCGACTACGAGGGCATCCGAACTTTTGCCCTTCTGCTCGCCAACAGCACTACTCACCGCAGTGACCCTAGCAACCCCAGTGTCATGGCCCTAGTTCTCAAGCCCTCCCGGGATTCCAGAGACTCGACCGATCTTCTTCCATTCTCGCCTGAATTTATGGCCTTGTATACTCCTCTACAAAAATTAAAAAAGCACGTTTTCACAAAAGTCGATACTATCCCTGTATCTCAAATCCAAAGTCTAACTGGTACTGTGGTCAAGTCTGTTATTCCAGAAATATTTAATGGAGGGGAGAAATACTACAAGGCTAAAGATATACTTCATCGCTACTGTCTTGAGTGGGATGACAAGTTCTCAGAAATAAACCTTGAAAAAGTCCAAAATCTGAATCTCCAGGACATCATCCAGCAACGAGCAGCGTTGATAGAGGCAGCAACGGATGACGCTGTTATGAAATGTCCAAACTTTATCAAGCATGTAGGTGAAACAACTCCGCTCGACTATCACAATAAACGCTTGCTAATCTAGTGTCGTATTTTTTTCTTTCCCATATAACTAGTACGCGATGTGCCATGACCAGTGGCTCATACGGGAAAAGATTGTCCAACTTCGCCAATCTCTCACTGACCAAAATCTACAACTACTCCCCGACTACGAGCAACGCATCGAGGTTCTGAAGACGCTCAATTTCATTGACAGTGACACTCGCATTCTTCTCAAAGGAAAAGTAGCTTGCGAGATTCACTCTAGCGACGAGCTCGTCTTGACAGAGCTAATCTTGGACAATGTCCTTGCTGACTATGAACCCCCCGAGATTGCAGCGCTCCTCAGTGCTTTCGTTTTCCAAGAAAAAACGCTATCTACCCCAACATTGACTTCCAATCTAGAACGCGCCAAAGAGACCATCATTGAGATTAGCAAAAAGGTCAATGATATCCAAACCACATATCAGGTCATCCAGTCTTCTGAAGAGTCGAATGACTTTGTGAGCCAGCCTCGCTTTGGTCTTGTTGAAGTAGTCTATGAGTGGGCTCGAGGCATGAGTTTCAAAAACATCACCAACCTGACAGATGTTTTAGAGGGCACTATAGTCCGTACTATCACGAGGCTCGACGAGACGTGCAGAGAAGTGAAGAACGCAGCGAGGATCATTGGCGACCCAGAGCTGTATCAAAAGATGCAAACAGCACAAGAGCTGATCAAGAGAGATATCACAGCCGTGGCCAGTCTTTACATGTAATCCACAGATGGTGTATCTATTTATAGACTTACACTTTGACACACTTGAAACTTGAATACATCTTGCAACGGCGGATTAATCGCATCTTAGCAGTTTCAACGGTTCTTTACCATCTTGCTTCCAAGTGTGTAAAATCACTTCCAAGCTTTACAAAATGGCAAATGAAAAATTAAAAAAAAAGACCAATTCAATTTATAGTACATCCCTAACTCCAGACCCAGACAATCACCTGACAACTCCGCGCAGCGTAAACCAACGTTATCAAGCACGTAGAGCACGCAGCCTCTGCTGGAGTTTGTCCTCTTCCTCGGCTGTTGGCTCGCTTGTTTGCGGCTCTGTAGTGATTGGATCCGCACTGTTAAGTTCCGCACTTAACTCAACACCGGCATCATCAGCCAGCTTGCCAAGAAGCTCGTGAACCGCGTCTTCCGACACTTGTGTGCTAGTACTTTGCGTTATAGCGTCTTGATATATTCCATTGGACATGGCGTATTCCTCATTCTGTTGGCGAAACTGTTCTAGTGTGGAAAGGGTCTATGAAATAAAGGGAAAAAATCAGTTAAAGTCATGTGCCAGTCAAATATCAGGTACAGGTTTTCATGTTCATTTGTGCAAGGTCTTCCTTACCCGTTCTGGGTTTATATTGCGTTGTGCTACCGACATAGTCCGTGATGAAGATGCCATCATAGTCGTCATGCGATTCATAGCATTATTGGCTTGGATTTGGGCGGCCGACAGTTCTGCCATGTCAGCCATCTGATCCATTTGTTGTGCTAAAGCCTGCTTTGATAGTAGCACTTTGGCTTTGGCATAAGCTTTCTGGGTTTCGCCTTTCTTGAGAAGCTTTATTGGTTGATGGAGACATTAGTTGTAGGCTCAGGTAAGTCTCTAATGTCATATTGAAAGGGTTCGAGCAAAGATCTCTGACGCAACAAGCGGGTACCACTTTACCTCTTGAATCTGCTTTTTTAAGATGGGATCCTGCTTTGCGGCCTTTTGGGCCTCGCGACGGGCTTGTTTTGCTTGAAACTTGAAATCAAAGAACTCGTTAATAACTTCTCAGAAACGTCGAAGCCTGTCCATGTAATCATATTGGGTACATTACCCGAGCATTGAACTCGACTTGCATGTCGCGAGCCATCTGTCGATTGTTCATGTTGAGAAACTTATCAAATAAGCTGCCAATAATATGTCTAGATATGTGGGCTCTTGTGTCCAAGCCAAGAAGTGAAGCGCTAAAGGAGATCGAAATAAATGACCCAAAACAAATGATCTCGAGTTTTTGTGAGGTCAATAGATGAAATAAAGAACGTGAATATGTGTATAAAGTAACACTTAATTTATTTGGGAGAATAGATAACAGTACAAGAAGTCAAGTATTTTGTCTCAGCCTCGTGGCTTAGCTACCAAACTAAGCACTTACCATCAGGCTACATCAAGCAGCAAACATGACGCTGCTGACATCCTTTCAGCGGGGTAAATCATGACTAATATTCTGAGTGTGCCAGTCACGTGATGTGACCGGGCTTTGACAATACCCTAGTCTCGTGATGTGTAACCCTATTGAAGATTATCGATGGAAGCTTCACACCACTACAGGAGCACTCTAGTTTCTAGAACTTGAGATGAATTGTTGTGTTGGAGTTGTATGATAACCTAAAAAAAGCCAATCCTACAATAAACACGCAAGGCATTACACGTGTTGCAGAACAGATGAAAGCTGGTGTTGACGGGCTTCACCGCAAGTCTACAAAGAGATTCCTTGGGCGAGGGCGAGACTCAAAAAGAAAAGACTGAGGGTATTTTTGTCCTTGCTTTCTTCCTCTCTGTTCTCAATTCAGTATGCATGATTATGTATGATGCAACGCGAGAACTGCTTGCTACGATGGGATGTAACGGCGGTCAGGTCAAGTCCTCAACGCTGTGGCAGTTGATAAAAGCTCATCTAGTTATTGAACTCATAGTAGAATCTGATATATCTTTATTTAGGCTCTTTGTACACATCTACCTCATCTCTGGGAGTGCATATGCGGATTTAAGAAGGAAGATGGCACACAGCAATAGAGCCAGGTGAGATATGGCATAATACGCCATCAAAAGTAAATGCCGTTCATTGTCGTCTCTCACCGCCATAGTGAGTTGTTCTTTTCCCGCAGTTTAAGCACGCAAGCGGGTGCCATTTCATGCAAGATGCGATGCAAGTGCACTGTTTCATTGTACATACATGGCAGGAAGATACAGTATCAATCCATCAACCACCAACTTGCGTGAGCCGAAGGTTGTCTTCACCGTAAGGGGATGGAAGCAGAGCACGCACTCTGTGGCTCTAAACTTTTGGCATTCTAGTAGCACAGTTTTGTCCTCGACCACAAGGAGCCCAGAACCTCGTAGTTCCTCTTCCCTTCTAACTTCAAAGGATTTCGTGTCAAAGCGGAGAAGCTGGCGCTGCCAAGGCCAAGGGGCTTGAGTTGAGGGCTTGGAGGGAAGGATGTCTTGCCTGGCTTAGGCATTACACTCTGTGACTTTTGGATGAATAGGGATCCAGGCGTAGAGCCAAAGCCAAAAACCCACAATGTGGAGGCATGCTTCAGCTTCGCATAGCATTTTAGAGGCATTAGACGAAATCGAATGTTGTGAAGGGAATTACGATCGATTGGGGCCCGACCTGAACGAACCAGCAGAGGTCAATCATCAGGCTATGTGGTGGGTGGGGAAGTTTCAGGCCTTCACCTCCCCAACCTGCTGCTTCACGATTAGCAGAGCTTTGAGTTGGCTAGAGCCCCATTCCAAATCCCTTTGGATCCACATAACGGATTAGCACAGCACAGCACAGTAGGTCGAGCCCAAGAAAGGGAGACACAGAAGGATTCCTTTGATGATCACTCCCGCTATGCTGGCGTAGCATATCCCCTGCCTTTCTTTTGTTTCTTTACTTTACTGTAGACATCACGGACAATGTACATAGGTACATAGTCTGGAATCTGGGAAGATAGGAAGACTGGAAAAACAATGGAAGAAGAGAGTGAACTCACATCATCGAGTGGCTGTTCAATTGTAAAGACGATTTTTGGCAAACAATAGGCCTAGACTAGGTCTTACGGAAATCTAGGAAGCAAGGCCCGGAGAATAATATCCTCCAGAAAACGCATTTGTTAGTAGTATCAAGTTATCCGGTCAGGTAGTTCGCAAGAACATGTGTTTCCCTCCAAGGATAACCAAATTTTACTGCCGCTTACCCTTGAGCTGAACATGTAAAGATGGCGTAGGAACTAGAACCCAAGGAGGAACATCGTAAGCAAGCCCCTGAATCGAGCGCCAAATGTGCTCAGACACAAAAGGAGAAGAGGCTTCGTAGTGCTTAGGGAGGCGAGACAATATAGAGAAAACAGGAATAAAGGGCCGGCGGTGGGATCGAGGTTTTCCCTAGGGAAGAAGGGAGAGGACGAACGGCACGAAGCCAAAGTTCTCGGGCTAAAAAAGCGAAGCAAACCGGCGGGCCGGGCGCACAATTCTTTCACTGCTTCCAACATTGGACAACAACAATCGGGGCTCTACATTGTGATTGTTTATCGTTAGGTAATAGTAGCAGTTGCAGAATCGAAGCAGGTTCCATTTATAGCAATTACCAGAGCCGAAGTTGGAACAACGGTTGAGTAAGGGTAATAGTAGCAATGGTCACAGCTTCAAAACCAAAGTGGCTGTCTCATGCCCCCTTAAACTGTTGTGTGGAGCCTTAGTGGATCCACCTATAGGACGACAGAGCTACATTGATACATAGTATCTAGCAGTGTCTTTGTGCGTTTTCGTTAGTTCTTGCCACTGAGGAACAAGCCTGCCTCCTCGATACAACAAAACACAGCTATCAGATACGTGTGTATATGCCCTGCATCTAGCAGCTGCATCTGCGTTGCATCCGCAGCAAAATCCGCCTGTGGGAAACAAGATAACCACCGCGTAGGGATGATGCGGAGAAGAAGCCAAAGAGAAAGAAAGAGCGGTGGCTCTGAGTAGTAACTTTCTTTGTCGTATCGCGAGGTCTCTCCGTAAAGTACTCTTTCGCATTTTGCATTCTGAGTTCTCACATCCATTTGCCCCCTTCCCCCTAGCATTAGATCCATTTGGATTCAGATGGCAAGAAACATAGGTCTCTGAAACAAGCTCGGTCTTCTATCAGATTCTAACCATGCCATGCATTGCGTAGGCGATTGGCTAATTGTGTGTGCTGTAGTTGCCGTGACCGCTTCCTCCCATCTTGGCTGCTGCCATTTTAGGTGTGAAATAAGGGGGAGGAGGGCGGGGAGGAACTTGCTTCGCTATGTTGTGTTATTTCCTCCACCGACATAAACACATCAAAGCCCAGCATGCAAGCCTGCAAGCCCATGGGCCTTTTCAGGTTTAGGGGTGGTCTTCTGTATCTACTACAAACACCCCTGCTAACACGATTAGCACGATGGGACACGAGGTACTTGTCCATTTCATGGTCCGAGTGGCACAATCTCAAGTACCTTTTGAGGCCTGAGGTATCCACAGCGCCTCGTCCTTTTTCGAAAGCCACACCCAGACTGCAAACGTGTCCTCAATACTTAAGGATGCTCTTGTCCCCGACATTCTGAAATTCCCATGGAGCTCTGATCATCTCAAGCCAAGCGTCCTATTTCCACACTTCAGCCTTCTTGGTGTCCTGGAGGCTATTTCCCTTTCTTAAATCTGGTATTATTCTTCCCTATTTAGCGTTTGATAATCTCATCTGCTGCTTGAGCTCAGGCGGCTAACCCGATTTTCCACCCTGAACAAAGGTCACGCATTCCGATTTCCTTTTTCGTTGACTAAGCAAGGCAACCAAAAACTGGTTCTTGTGAAATTAATCCACCAATTCCGTGTTTCCTGTTGTCACACTTCCTCTCCAAGCCACAATATTTTTGTTCTACTTCTGCGCTCTTGTTTCCTGATCACCAAGTTATCACAAATACCCTGAAACTAAAGATTTTTTTTTTCACCTCCCGTTTCACCCTGATTTTATTTTCTCTCATCTACTCCATCTCTATTCTACGTGTGCGGCTAAGTCTCATCAACAATGAGTGCTGTAACTCCCACTATCAAGTTTGAAAACTCGCCTACAGAGTCCACAGTTTCTCTTCCTGGACAAACTTTCTCTCCGCTTTTCCCGCCTTCCACCGAGCTACCCACTCCCGCTCAAGAGACCTCAGATCCTATGGATCAATGTACACCGGAATCAGAATCAGACTCCGATGAACGCCCCCCTGAAGATGTTGTTCTAGCTGCCCTCGCCGCTAGCCTCTCGGCCGGTGACATTGCATCGGTCGTTGCTGCTTCCACTACTGGTGGCAATGACGACGCCTCGGGCACAGACAAGAAGCCTGTGAAGAAGCGGAAATCTTGGGGCCAGGTGCTCCCTGAACCGAAAACCAACCTTCCCCCAAGGTAAGTGTCATCTTGAACATGTGCCCTCGTTTGTCATTTTCTAACCGTTCCCGATAGAAAACGCGCCAAGACAGCGGATGAAAAAGAGCAGCGTAGAGTTGAACGCGTTCTTCGGAATCGCCGTGCAGCTCAATCATCTCGCGAGCGCAAGCGCCTTGAGGTTGAGGCCTTGGAGCGCCGAAACAAAGAACTAGAAACGCGCATCAATCTTGTCGAACGCGCCAACATGATTCTGATCGACGAGTTGAACAAGGCTCGAAAAGCTGGAGGCTCATCTGCCCAATCACCTTCTCTTGAGGCTCTAATCTCAAGCAATACAGTAGCCATAACTTCGGACCTCTTTATTTCCCAACAGGCACCCTTAGAGCAACTCTTGTCAGCCTCCTCTGACGCTACTACAATTCCCACTGTCGAGGAGAACACCAGAATCTCAACATCTACAGTTGACCCTGCATCCCTTTCCCCCCAGACAACCCCTGCCACTGAATCCGCCAAGACGGCAACCCCGAGTTCAAAGGAATCTCAGAAGCGGCAAGTAAAGACCGAACCCGAGGAGTCTGTGATGGCCCTTCCCGCGACTAGCTCCAAGTCCGCCAACATGACACAACGTCCTGCTGAGATGTTGTGCGACCTGCAGTGTCAGTCGGCCGACCTGTCGCTACCGCGGAAAGCCTCACAACCCCTCACAACCCAAGCATTACCGGCTGCCCTTTTACAGAACCTGTTGACAGCGTCTTCGGCGCTGCTTTCAGTTTGCAGGAGACCATTGACACAGATCGCTATGTCCTTGAGAACGGGTTTCCCTCTTCCCCAGACACCATCGATATTGACTGCCATAGTTTGGCTGGTGACTCGTCCCTCTACACGGACATCTACAACATCAACGACTTCGTCTTCTTGGACCAAGGATGTGCTACTGACTCAGCAACCCAAGTCCCTGGACTCGCAGCGGACACAGAGCTCGCGTTCGAGATTCCGGAGTGTGAGGATCAAAACTCTTCGAAAGATTTTAACCTGCAGCCCCAGTCTGGCGCGTCCACTTCAGGATGCGACGATGGCGGCATTGCGGTTGGTCACTAAGAGAACATCTGATGTATCCACTCTGGAGCTTGACATGCCTTCTCATGTTCAGCGCGAGAGCCAAGCGGCACTTTTGGGTGCCTGGAGAAATAGCTCATCTCTTCCGTCTAAGGAAGCGTTGTTGACCTTGTTGTGGATGTTAAGGCTTGAGGAAAAGCGCTTGCAGCGTGACTTGGTCTTGCAGGCGGCCTCTAATGAGGCTAGACCTGAGTCTATAGTGGTGTCGGCCAGTAGTAGCAACCATGCAGCAGTATCTTCTGCTGCTGCTCCTAGCATGGCTTGATTTGGGAACTCATGGTATCGGTTGATACGGGTCTAATGGAATGCAGGGCTGGCTATTTGCTTTCCGAATTCGATGGACAATTTGATGTTCTGAGGATGCTGATAGGGGGGCCTTTGTGTCACATTTTTGATGACACGTTAAAATTCTCTTCTTCGTTGTTATTTTCCAACTTATCTTTTTTTTTTTTCTTTTTGTTTTACTTTCTGCTTTGGGCCTTTATACTGGACAGGCGGGATCTGGTTGAAGAAAAGGCGTATTGTTTTGTTTTTGTTATATGGACGTCCCTTGAGGATTATTCTGGGAAAATCACTTCACTCACTGCAAACCACCATGGAGATGGCTTACGGTATTATTACTATCTTTTTTTTTTCTTTTTTCAACACTATTATTAGAAATTTAATGCCAGTACACATAGAGTACAATGGCAACAATGAAACGAACATTACGAAGACTTGCACACCATCATCACTTTGTTTCACATATGGAATTACTGAGTAACACTACCAACCTTCTATCTCTTGCCTTGCCAAAATGACTAGATCAATCCTCGAATGGCATCTCTGCCATGAGCTCGTCCTCCACACTAAAATCTAGCTCCCCAGAATGAGCTGTAGGTAGACCTTGTTCATGTGATGCTACAATGCGATCAAAATTTTCGGCCTCAGCCATCATCGCCTCAAGATCGTCGTCATCAAAATCAGGCGTTTTATCCGTAGCCGCAGCTGTGGTAGGTCTCCCACTAGAACCCGTATTTGCTTGTGGTCTTGTAGGAGAAGCACTGGAAATATCGTTATCTAATGACAAACTTCCGGTAGAGCCGACTGGGCGGCCCTCCCGAGCAGCCGCTTCTAATTGTATGGCAGTTCCATCTGGTTCGTTGTGCTTTAGTATCTCATCAACCGTGTCAAATATCGATGAGGTCTTCCCAGATTCTTCAAGCCAGGCATTCCGCTGTTTCACTAGCGTTCCTTTTCGGCCAGCCTTTTCTACCATGGCTAGAGCATCAACGAAACGGGCTTTAGGATACAGATCATCAAGCCACAGGCGATACATGCTCAGCAGATTTGAGGCATCGGACCATTCATGGCCTTTTCCCCGGAAGCGCAGCTTTCTAGCCCGACGCTTTAACTTCGGGATGCCATTTTCTGAGAGAAGCCTATTGACGTGTCAGACTCTCATGTATCAAGCACAAGACAAACACACTATCACAGAGCTTACCTAGCTTCGTCAAGTTTAACTGCGGGTGCACGAGACCGCTTACTGACCTTGATTTCGTCATCTATGCCAACGACATCAGTGGTGTTGACATCTTGACCGAGGTCAAGAGTTTCGTTAAAGCCATAATCTTCCAAATGTGACAGTAGGTTAGAGGGAGACGACATTGTATGTGGTATAAATAACTGGGTTCTCTGATGTAGGGTAACAGCAGGAGTTTGATTGTTTTGTAGATAGTCTGGGAGTTGGCGGTTGTTCTTCTATTTTACGCGTCTTGATGTGATGCCCTACAAAGGATACAGCACCTAGTGTGGCGTTTGAGATGGAGTCGAATAGATGAATAGCGCGCCACATGTGGCGTTCTCATTTTTGCCTTGCTCTCAAGGCACCACACCACAATCTCCACTCCTAACCCCAGGTTGACGATAGAGAACCTCGAGCTTTTAAGCTAGAACGAATCATAGAGAAGGAAATTATTTCACAATTTCGTTTTAAAGACGTCAGAGCCTTAGGCTATCACGGCTTCATTTAGTCTCTCTCTTGCTTATACACCCCAAAACCGCACCGCCCTTTAGTCCACTGCTTAATTGGTAGCCATGGAGACACCTACCTATTTCCCTACCAAGGCCTATGAGACCGACTATCCCGTACGTATTCTCGTCTCCCATTTCACGTGAACTCCCGGAAGGACTTGAGGTGGCTTACTCTCGGGCCCTCAGTATCCAATGGGCCTTGGCTTAGTTCTGGAACGACGTGATGGCTAACATTCTGCAAAATAGCTCATTGATAGTGACCCGTACGAAAGAGCTCCCCTTCCCTTCTCTCTCAAATAATCCCAGCCGAACAACACAATGACCTTATTTCCATTCGCGCAATGACCCCAGATTAGTCAGTAAAGGTTTTTTTTGGCAGCTGTTCTTACGCCTTTTGTTTCTCTAGGCACTTCAAGCGCGTGATTGGCTATGCACGCCCCTCTGACTACGTTCATGGCTTGGTAGCCGCCGCCTTTGGCCCTGGTGCGCTGCTGTTTATGGAGAAGTTTGCACCCTCTCATGTTGGAAAGGGCGGCTTTGCTCCTGCCATGCGCCTGGCTGGCGCCGTGGGCATCACTGGCGGCTTCTTGTACTTTTACCAGCGTTCTGCACGTAAGTTGTCTTGTTTTCTTTGTATAAATCTCCTTGTCAAAGAGAGAGGATTGGGGAGAAAAGGAGCCTTCAACTACAACAAGTACCCGGATGTTCTAATAACGAAAAATACCAGTTCGATTCTACGGAGCTACCGAAAATGCGCGCGAAATCGAGATGGACATGCGAGAAATGGTTAGCAAAGTCAAATCTGGCCAGTCTCTTTATGGCGAAAGTCAATTGACTCCCCATCTCCAGGGTGTGGCTGCAAGACAATCCCGCTATTCTGCGCTTTTTATGGGAGTTATCCCTTGGTTTAACTTTGTCAACCACAACCAACACGGTGTCGATACCGCGAAATACTACAGACAAGCTGAGAAGGAGCTGGAGGAAGAAAGGGCCACAAAAGCTTCTGCGTAAACCGGTCGCAGCTGCGTAAATTGGTCGCAGATACCCACACTCATAACATGATACAGACAAAACACAACAGAAACCAATTAGGGAAACACAGGGCCGATAGTGATGTCAGGTCAGGAAAGTATGGGACGATATATTCATATCAAACATGATTGAAGCCATCCCTAGGCATAGGCCAAGGATGATGTCGTTGATACATCACTGGAATTGCCATAACAAGCTCCATAATTACGCTTGTTTTATGTGAAATACTCTAGCGGCCTAGTATGCAACTCAGCGCCTATCTTTTGAGCTACCTACTGTTTGAATAAAGTGCGACTGATCACTCAAAGTCCTCAACAACAGGGCATGGTTGTCTGGCAGTGTATGGGTTGAGATTTACTTAATGTAAGTGTTCCCGAGGTAGCCCAAGGGACAGCGCTCGCGTGGTTGTAACTGTTGGTCAGGAAATCAGTGTCCGCGAGAGCCTTGGAAGCATCTCTACCAGGAGCAGAGTTAAAGTCGCCGGTGGGAGAAACATCAAGGAGTCCACATCTGCCCCGGATGGCCTTAGTGTGATCTACAATAGCTCTTACCCCGTTGACGTGCGATTCAGAGCTGACATTGTCCAAATGGTAAATTGGTAGCTAGTAGCAATGTGTTTGAAAACAGCAAGCGTCACAATACAACAGATCTTGGAACCCCAGCCAGTGGAGGGCTTATCGGGCTCAGCAGACGGCCACGTTGCCTCACTGTGAACAAGCCCGAGGACATGAGGGCGGTAGAGAATGGGGGGAATTCGCCCTTCTCTTTCCCATCATTGCGACCAGAAGCAGTGGGGAAAAAAAGAGAGACAGCTTCATAGTGACATCAAGGAGGGAAATGAAGTCAAGTAGTCCAGCTCTTTATAATCGGGGGTGCGGCAATGTGGACGGAATGTAGTGGCTGCTCCTCCATTTCTGCACATTGCAGCTCAAATGGAGGCGCACTATATAAGTGGACTTTCTGGGAAGTCTATCGTGTGTTCTAAATACCAATCTCTTTGTCAAGACAGGCCAAATTTGGAGGGGAAACCACTAGTGTATCTATCTGCTAAGATCTCCTTCTCACCCCCACTGCCCCGGAGTCCGGGCTCTAGCAAAGAAGAATACAGAGTAGTCCAAGCTTGATTCTACCTAGCTTAAGCCTCTCGATGCCTAAGCAGGGAAGCAGGACGGACATACATTATCGTTAAGATCCAAGTTGAGAAGGACGCACAGGCCCAAGCTAGAGGCAATGGCGAAAGCAAAGGAAGGGAACAAGGAAGGCGCAATTCGTCTGAATGAGCACCGGTGAATACCACCAAAATTAGTAGCATGGAACAAAGGACGTTCCAGCCTTCTCTGATTCCAGCCTCACACATTGAGCAAATTCATTCTGCTTGTTACCGGGAACGCAGAGTCAGGGATGACATCATACAGGCCAAAAGCGTGGGTATACGTGTGTATGTATGCCGTTCCCCCACCCCAGTATAGCAAATAACCCCTTGGTAAATCATCACGCCAGCGTCATAAAAGTCTTAAATATCCCAACGAAGCTGTAGGTTTGGTGATACTGAAGTCTGTCATTTGCCAGTATTTTCCGCGCTGGAACTTTTCAAGAAACGCCACGTTTGTTTGAGCCACAGAAGGGAAAGTTGCTGCACACAAAACTACACCGAATACATTTTGTTCATAATGCCAAGCCCTTACCCCAAAACCCTCGGACTTTGAAAGCAACAGACAGCCTATAACCCGCTTGTTAGTTCAGCTCGAGAAAAAGCCTCTACGCCTCTTGTCCTTATCTCCACAGCGGCCCCGATTCCAGGATTATTACGCTTATAACCCCATGAGTACTGTGAGGAGTCCGCATGTCATGTGATGCCGTGCACAGGTGCTTGCTTGCTAGATAAGGTTTGAAGTCTCTTGTTTGTGGATGGCCTAGATGGCACACACACACAAGGGAGCCAGCCTGTCAGGCAGCCTTGGAAATAGGATGCATGCAAGACTGGACTAAGCAAGCAAGAAGGGGCCACTGCTTGTCTTTGCATGTGCGTGCTGCATATGCCCCCGTCTTTGTCGTCATTCTACTGCACTGTGGCCTGCCTTTGGTTCACAGGAACTCGGTCACATGCTCTATCTCCAGATAGGATTGGTCATGTTTTCTAGAATAGACAGACGGGATCCTTTTCTTCAAGGCGGAAAAGTACTTCGTTGGTTCAAGCCGACTTGGAGAACTGTGGACACATTGACATCATCCCATTTGGAAGAGCAGCACTCTGGTCAAGCTGGTTCATCGTCATCGAGCGAGTGTTTCTGAATGTGAGGTGAAGGCATGGATTAAATTACCTCAGTAGCCCGCCCTCATCCAAGTTGCACTATTGTCGTTCCTGCGAGACTTACCCCGCACTAAGCCCATGCATGTATCTTGGAGGTCTCAGAATCATGGTAGATCTATCTCCCTGGCATTTCCTCGACGGCTTAGCGTCGTAGGCGAGAAGGGAGGGGGATAGGGAGGTTGGTTGTTATGTGTGCGTGTGAAGCTATGGAATGGCCTAGTATGCCAGAGCTTCTTTGAGGAAAAAAGGGGAGGCTCAAGCAGAACTAGCCTAGGGGTCCGTCCATGGAAAACAAGACGCTAAGCTGCCATGGGGTTTTTTCTTTTTTTTTTTTTCTTTTTTCTCAGAAACAAGCGCCTAGGCCTGCAAGACCAAAACTATGCGCACATTATACAACAAGGTTGTAATAAACACAACGTCAAGTTGGAACAAACTGAACATGATGGGCGCTGTCATTGTCCGGGTTGTTTCGACTGATAGGCAAGCAGGCAAGCAGGCTTCATTTTTGACTTTTTAGCTCTCGCCTATGGCTTTTCTACGAAGCTAAAATCTTATCTGATCAAAGAAAGCATTGAAGATCAAGGGCAGTTACCTCTCCCGAGGTTAGCATTTCGGATCGAGTCGAGTCGAGTCGAGTCGGGTAGGGCTTTTATTAAAAACTGCAACTGCAACTGTTTAGCTAGAAAGCAGCGACCCGAATCGTCTCTTTCTTCTTTCAAATAGGGAAATATCCAGATTCTATGCCGGATTCGGCCTCGACTCTGCCCGGAGGCCACTTGATTCTGAGGAATGCCAGATCAAGTCACGTTTGAAGTAAAATACCAGGAAGCAAAAAATCATTGGACCGAGCTCTTGCATGGACTGGAACTGGTGCGCTGTAAGCGTGTTTTTAAGCCCAGATTGTAAGGCAGGCAAAAGCAAGCATGGCTCTATGATACGGGGGGCTTTTTCCTCTCGCCATTTTTGCCTTCGCTCTCGTTTTTTTTTCTTTTTTTTTTTTTTCCTTTTAACATCGACTGACGTCTGTGCTGGCTTGGTGATATTGTATATGAACCCCCGTGATTGGGATTCCAAATCTCTAGCTATCCTGTCTGATCCTTCTTCTTCTCTATTTTCCTACAGATAATAAACACTAGTCCGCCACTTCGCCCCCCGTCCTTACACAACAGCGCTAGAGTTCTCTCCTATTCTCCAACAATCCAGAGACAGCGCCTCGTCCGTCTAGACTTCTTTGAGACCACTAAGCGTACTTAATAACCTGCTTTCCTCCCTCTTGCCTATGATAAATCAATAGCAGGAAGTCGTCGAGAAAGAGAGCTTGTTGTTCTTCTCTTATATGAGGCCAATCAACCCAGGCTTTCCCCCCCTCCCCCATTCTCATCTTCTTGTCTTCTGTTGAAATCTTCCCTATATTTCTTGGCCACGCTACCTTGCCATCTATCTATCTACCCTTTGTTCTTTTTAAAGTGCTCTTTCAATTTCCGGTTTTCCTAGTCTTTGTTCATTTAGCAGGCGCTATCATCGCCATCACCATGTCTATCACGGACACAATGTCGAACTCTTTGGTTCGACGAGCCGCTCGTGCTCAAGCGGGTATTCTTGAGGGCATGGATCCAACAGATTACGACCCATCGAACCCCATCATTCTTTTCATCATTCAGGTAAGATGAAAGCTTTGTTTTGTAGTGAAATATGGGGTGCACAAGGGAAGACCATGTGGCACCTCCTCTCCTAGAAATGTTGTCCTTCTTTTCTCCTCTATCTGTCTTGGACATCATGCCGCTAACATCTCACCATCTATCCCCAGGCATGCATCATTATCGTGTTCTGCCGTCTTCTCCATTACCCTCTTTCCCTCCTTGGCCAGCCCCGTGTCATTGCTGAGGTCATTGGAGGTATTGTCCTGGGTCCCTCTGTGATGATGCGTATTCCCAATTTCAAAGAAACAATCTTCCCAACCGCGTCCATGCCGGTTCTCAATAACGTCGCTAATCTAGGCCTCGTTATCTTTCTTTTCCTCGTTGCTCTTGAGATTGATCTGCGAATGTTCAGGCAGAACTGGAGATTAGCTGCCGGTGTTGGAGTCGCTAGCATGTTGGTTCCATTCGGACTCGGCGTTGCCATCGCATGGGGCCTGTACCACGAGTTTCGGACTGGTACCAATTTGGAGGATATCGGCTTTGGAACATATGCCCTTTTCATTGGAACAGCTCTAGCCATCACAGCATTCCCCGTTCTTTGCCGAATCCTAACGGAACTCAAACTTCTTCATGCCAATGTTGGTGTAACTGCACTTGCTGCTGGAGTCGCCAATGATGTCACGGGGTGGATTCTTCTGGCTCTCTGCGTGGCTTTGGCTAACAATAGCTCTGGGCTAGCGGCTCTTTGGGCTCTTCTCTGCACCATAGGATGGACCCTCTTCCTCACTCTTGTTGTGCGGCCCATCTTCATCTGGTATCTCCGCAAGACGGGCAGTCTGCAGAATGGCCCGACCCAGGGCATTGTAGCCCTGACAATGCTGCTTGTTTTAGCTTCAGCATTCTTCACTGGTAAGTTGAGCAACTGATGTGGGCGAAGTGGGGAGGGGGGGGGAACACAACGCAATAAAGGAAACAAAACAGGTAGACCAAGCAAAGATGTTGCCGTGCTAACTTGGCTAACCCTTGTTCTCTAGCAATCATTGGCGTCCATGCCATCTTTGGCGCTTTTCTCGTGGGTGTCATTTGTCCCCATGATGGCGGTTTTGCTGTTAAAATGACCGAAAAAATCGAGGATTTAATCTCCGTGTTGTTTCTGCCCTTGTACTTTGCTTTATCAGGACTCAACACCGACCTCGGCCTTTTGAACTCGGGAATTGCATGGGCATATGTTGTTGGTGTTTTAGCCGTTGCCTTCACCGGAAAGATTGTCGGCGGAACTTTGGCTGCTCGGTTCTTCAAGCTTGAATGGCGCGAGTCTCTAACTATCGGTGTACTCATGTCTTGCAAGGGCTTGGTTGAGTTGATCGTTTTGGTGAGTTATCTGGCTAGATCAGCCCAGGCCAACGTCAGCTCTGTATGATAGGCCTGAGCCTCGATTGCCTTCCCTCTTGTCTGCCCAGCTGTTTGACTTACTGTGCTTTTCTAACGCGCTTTTTTCCCTTCCTAGAACATTGGCCTTCAGGCTAAAATCTTGAACGAACAAACGTTCACAATTTTCGTCGTCATGGCTGTCGTGAGTCCCCAACCGACCATGTTCTACCAAGGTTGAACTAGCTGACCGACCATTCTCTAGATCACAACTGTTTCTACCACTCCTCTCACAAAACTTTTCTATCCTCCAAGCTATCAACGCGCCATTGAAGGGTGGCGCCGTGGAGAAACTGACAAAAAGGGCCGCCCGCTCCTGCAGTCTGGTCCTTCTAATCAGGCAAACGCCTCTTCTGCTCTCCGTACCGACATGGTTCATCGTCTTATGGTCCATCTTCGCCTTGACACGCTCTCTAGCCTATTCACCTTTGTTAGTCTGCTCGAGATAGAGGACGTCAAGACTAACGGTGTTGATGCCGAAAACGAAGCAAAGGCTGGCCACGCTGATCCCGCGAATTCCAATATTGAAACCCCGGGAGAAAGCACTAATGGCCAGACTCACCGTCATTTAGAAGTCCATGGCCTGCGGCTCCTGGAGCTGACTGACCGTACCTCGTCTGTCATGCAGTCTACCGAAGGCGAGGAGTACGGAGTTTCAGACCCTGTTGTTACCGCTTTCTCGACCTTTTCACGGCTCAACGAAGTTGCTGCTGCAGGGAGGGTGGCCATCGTGCCGGCCCCCTCATTCTCGGAAACCTTGGTACAACATGCCTCTTCTATCTCGTCGGACTTTGTGATAATTCCTTGGAGCCAACGCGGTAGCCTTACAGAGGACCAGGGCAGCACCATGCCTTCCGAAATTTCAAGTTTCCAAGGCCGCGGATACTCTGAGTTTGTCCAGGAGACTCTGAGGCATGCCCCCTGCCCGACTGCTATCTTCATGGACAAAGGCTTTGGGGGAGGTAACAAGGGGCTTCCTGCCCGGCCGCCCATGAGTCGAACGACAAGTGTTCACTCCACGCGTACTCGCAAGGATCCTATTGCTCTTCCGGTCAAGGATAAGTCTCATGTTGTGTTCTTCCCCTTCTTTGGTGGCGCTGATGATCGTGTGGCTCTTCGGTTCGTTATGCAGCTGTCCAAAAAGGCAAATGTCACAGCCACAATTGCCCATTTCAAGCTGGTCGACGAAGAAAGCCTTTCGGTTGATGGAGAGATTGACAAAACCGCCGCTTATGAAGCCCATGCATCTTCCAATTCCTCACAGCACTCTTCTTCAGTCGACGACCACTATCTTCTGTCATCACTGCAAAGCAACCTTGTATCCCTTGGCGGCGGTAGAGTGGCCTTCACAGAGATTCCCGTGACTCGTCAAAACGCCGTCGCCATTGCCCTTCAAACCGCTCAGACCATTGTCGGACAAAACCCACGCAATGCGGGTGATCTGATCATCGTTGGGCGTAGTCATTTGTGCCTTGAAGACGGCGCTACTGATATTGGAGATGAGCTCAAGAGCACGCTGGGACAAGCTGCTTCATCGCTTTTGGGAGCTCATGCCAATGCCAGCGTTCTCGTGGTGCAGGACACCCGCCTCACATCCGAGTAAAAGCCATGGGCTCCTGTTGCGTTATGGTGAGCGCGAGTCGTTCTGGTCGATAGATGTTGTTTAGTTTCATTGGTTTAGGCTTCGAGATACCCTTTTGATGTCATTTCGGTTTGATGTCGCAATATTCTTCTTCTTGGTGAGGGCAGTTTTATCATTTGTGTGTCTCTTGGTTGGAGGGAAGGGCCCATGACGTCGAACCCTAGCGGCACAATATTTAACAGTCTGTATTTGCTTTCGCCATCGATTTTGGTGCTTGATTCGGTTTAGATAGCCTCAACAAAGTACATGGTGTCTGTCTGATGTTGAGGGCATTTGCTCAACAGGCCATCAGAAAGGAATCAACCAGAAATCTGTATTATGTAATCCACTTTTTTTTTTTTTTTTTTTTTTTTTTTTTTTAAAAATCAATTTCGGTCCTTTTCACCAAGAATCGGTCGTGCCGTTAAGGCTTCCGGCTGAAAGTTTACGGCTTTAAAACTGGCGTCTTTCCGAGTCACTTGTCCGTTTCTCTTTTGGCCATTCGCTCTATTTTCTACCTGGCACTTGTCTGCGTCTAGAGGACTAGGGGCTTCTTTTCTCTGTTGGCCCACGTCACCATGTCTTCTAAGCTCCTCTCATCTGCACGCTTGTGCTGGAAACACAACGTCAAAGCTGCTTGTTTCCATACTTCTACGGCTACGACTGCCCCAATTGCTACCCTCTTTGAAAATGTGCCGACTGTTCAGTTGTCCTTCGAGATTCAGCATCCGCCGAATCCCCTTCGAGAGCCGCGCCCAATTGTCATGATGCATGGCTTGTTTGGCTGCAAGAAGAACAACCGCACCATTAGCAAGTATGTTTGATGTCTTTGCCATTATCCTAACGTAAAAAGTACACGTGCTGTGTTTCAATGTTTGTATACACATCGTGAAATCGTTGGTTGACACATGATCTAGAGTCCTGGCCCGTGAACTCAGACGCCCTGTTTACAATATCGTGAGTCCTTCTCCCTCTTCTCCACACAACTATCCTCCCTCGCACTGCTGCTTTGTGCGACATGCTTACATTGCATCGCTTAGGACCTGAGAAACCATGGAGACTCTCCTCACGCTGATCGGCATGACTATATTTCCCTCGCAGCTGATGTCCATGCCTTCATAAGCCATCTTGAAATGGACAAGCCCACCGTCATTGGCCATTCCATGGGTGCTAAAACCGCAATGACTCTAGCCCTAGCTGCTCCAGATGCTATTACCGACGCTATTCTTGTTGACAACTCGCCCCTAGATCAAGCACTAGGCAGTGATTTTGCAAAGTACATACAGATCATGGAGCTGATCGAACGTTCAAACGTCATGACCCGGTCTGAGGCCGACACAATTCTGGCGCCCTACGAACCAGTGAGTCTCAAGTCGCACCTAACACTGCACACACGCAGCTTTTGCTAAACTCCGTCTGTTTTCGACAGTCCCTTCCTATCCGCCAGTTTCTCCTCCAGAACCTGTACCGCCCTACGCATGGTGCACCCTTCAAATTCCGCAATCCACTGGCTGTGTTGGCCAAAAGTCTCAATCACATGGGCGATTTCCCATTCAAAACCCCCCAGGAAGCCCGGTTCAAGAAGCCTTCGCTTTTTGTTCGCGGTACCAAAAGCTCATACGTCCCAGACGAAGTGATTCCTCTTATTGGCGACTTCTTCCCGCGATTCCGGATGGTTGATATTAATGCTGGCCACTGGGTGATTTCTGAAAGCCCCGCAGAATTTAAAGATGGTAAGTTTCCAAGTTGTAGACCGCGAGACAAGCGTTGCCGTTGCTGATTCTTTGTTTTGTCTATAGCTGTTGTCGAGTTTCTTAATCGCGATGACGGCGAATCATAAGCTATCGGGCAGCGATTAGGGTGTCATTAGACACCATCTCACGATCTGCACCAAAATAGAGGGCACAGTAATCTAGTTCTGTGCCGTATATCTGCGCCACCAAGCCGTTTGCTTAACATATACAATGGATCTAAGTCCAGAGGGCCCTTCAGACAGGGTCATAGATGAATAGATGTCACACACACAATCAGCCTCTCTTGACTTAACTTTTTGGGCCATTAAACATCACTGAATTTTTCTATCAGACCGTATTCACCAGACTTTTTTTCTGGGCCATTGAAACCTGAGAAGGCGGACCTTGAACCTTAGGCGCCTTGATGCCGAACCCAAACAATGGCGAATGCCAATGCCTTCCACATACCCGCTGTGGGCTCACATGTCGTATACGCCCGCAAATTGGTCACAAAACAACTATGTTTATTGCTTACACCTCCTCCAGGACACGCTCCTTGAACTCCCGCTCAACCTTCTGACCCTGCTCGTCAGTGGAGGACTCGCCGTGAAGGGCCATGAGGGCACCGAGATCGAACTTGGGCTGCTTGAGAAGCTTGACCTTGCGGATGTGGACCTACAAAACATAATGTGTTAGAGCCAACGTAACCTAATGTACTCATGCGCTTCTCGGTGAAAATCTCCGTGGCGAATGAAATGAAGCGAAGACAAAAAACTTACGTTCTGGAGGGGGTAGATGCCCTGAGTAGACTTCTCAATCTCACGGCCAATAACCTCGGGAATCAGCTTAGTGGTGAGCTGGGTCAGGGTGCAGCTCGAGGCCTCGCGCTGGATGATCTCGGTCATCTTGCGGCGGATAGCACGGATCTGGGAGGAGGCGGCGTAGGTGGTCTTCTTGACCTGGTTCTGTCTCCGCTTAGTGAAGGCAATAGCGAAGAGGCGCAGCAGGTAGTCATCGGTGGTCTTGACGGTGACGTTGGCCTCAATCAGAGTCTGCCACTTGCGAACGAGAGAGCGCAGCTTATCGGAGGTGAAGTCCAGACCGTGGAAGTTGGTCAGGCAGTTGCGGCCTTGGATCTCGTCAACACGGAGGCGGACCTTGCGGAACGAGTGCTCCTCGTCCTTCTGAAGGTCGGCGAGGGAAACCTCGATGACACGGCCCTTCAGGGAGTCGTTGGCGTTCTTGAGACCAGCGGTGCGGTTGACCAGGGTCTTGCCAACACTGTATTGTTAAAAACCTTGGAGTCAGTATTATTGACTACTTGGAGACGGAATGTGTGATGTTGATTAACGATGAAACGTCGGTCGAATCGCTCGAATAAGCCAATTGTTTTGTTGTTATTGGCCGTGTTGAAGAGTGCAACTGATGATAGCATTGACGAATATCGGGATTTTGGGGGGGGGGAGGGTGGTGGTTGTAACTCACTCGCGGACGTTGAAAGGAGCAGGAGCCTATGCTTCGGGTTAGTCTTAAGTCAAATGAGAGATCGGACACACAAAGCGACGAACCTTGATCGAGTACCAGTCCTTGCGGGAGAAGGGGTCGACGGTCTTCTTCTTGAGACCCTTCTTGCCCTTAGAGAGGCGCTTGTTCCTGGAAAATTATCGCCGTCAGCATTGCCGTCCCTAATTAGTTGTGCGACTATGAGAGCGTCGTTTGTGGTCGTGGCAGCAACGGTAGAACATTTGATCTCGAATTCAAATTCAAACTCGAAAAAAAAACCGCGACCAAGTTGCGCGGCATTTAGTAGGTTGGTAGGTGAGTCTTACTTTCCGACAGCCATGTTGGATAGATAATGACCCCGTCAATGATTTCGTGATGGTTGGTAGTGACGAGGGAAGAATTTCGTAGATGGGAAGGTGGGCGTTTGAGGGTGGTGGAATTTCTGGGATTTCGTCAAAATTGTGTGTGCCCGCAGGAAGTCTGTGGGCCAAAGCCAGCCCGATATGTGCTGTCTCACGTGATCCGTATCGATAAGAATTAATTATAAAAAATAGCTCCACATCTCAGCCCTCAACATCGCCACTGAACTCAGGCTGTGGCGCTCCACTTAAAATGGTGGCAGAATAGTGGGTCTTATGTAATGGCGGAGTTACTGGACTTGGTGTAGATACGTTTTCAGTACAGAGGTCTAAGATGCACAGCACAAGCAATACTGGGTTCTAAATCAATTTATTTACAACCATTGAATGATTAACAAGCAGGCTGTCGATGCAACAGCATTGAAAACTGCTGAAAAGAAAATATGTGCGAAGCAAGTGTTTCTATGTTCTGTGGGTATTCCTCCACCAATCAATACATCCACCATCCAAGTCATAATCATTATCATAAAGAGAAAAAAAAAAAAAAAAACATGTAACCGACCCAAAATCCAAGCCTGAATGAACAAAGAAAACTCGCTTCCGCACTGATCGCGGCTGTTATAGAAGAGGTGGGGGTATTTGTTGTGCGTATGTGCGTGGGAGGGGTATAGATGCAGAAGTGTATGTGTAGCATACTGTATGTGGTGTATGTGTGAGTCCATGACAAAAAAGCAAAAATATGCAGCAGTCAGTGTTCTGTAGGGCATAAAGACAGGACGAAGACGTAGAAAAAAAAAACAAATACCAAGCCAGTCTTTTGCCTAAAGACAAGACAGATTGGTAAGTACGGATGCTGCTTGAAACGTGATGTAACAACACCATGTCACTGCAGACAAAACAATGCAGAGAAGCCATTAAGCGTGCATCAAAGCGAGAGGAAAAGGCTGCTGCTATATCTCAAAAATGAGATCGCAGCAGTGTGCCGGCCAGTTCTTGTGCTGCCTAGCACCGAAATAAGACGAGCGTAATAGATGACAATGAGTAGCGGAACGCACGAAAAGGCGAGCTGGAGAGAAAAGCATTCAAAGACTAAGCCCAGTCTCTTGTTCTTCCTCACGATCATACTCGTCTTCGCCATTCCAGCTTCCGAAGCTGGGAAAGCTAAAATAACCGCCAGACACTAAAACGGGAGTTAGTATGGCTAGCGGAAAAACACATGAGGGTGGTTGAGGAAACATACAAGGCATGGGGACGTCATTCACACCGGAATGGGAGTTGTTGGTGACCACTGAGGAAATTGTTTGAGGACTGGATGGTTGTTGCCCTGGCTGGCAGATGCTAGAAGACACAAGGGACGCAACTGGCGAAGCGAACTCAGAATGAGAATGACGAGGTTGGGACGGGACGCTGGCGACTCTGGACAGTATGTCGGTGGCAGTACGAGTACGGCCACAGCTGGACGGAGAGCGACCAACACTCTCCTTGTAGGTGGTGGTGCTGGGCTCCCCGGTGGCTTGGTTGCGTAGAAGACTAGGTCGTTTGGGAAGGTCGTCAGACACCGAGCAGCGAGAAGAAGAAGAGCTTCTTCTCCGCAGACCGCCAACGTCAACAATGTTGGCAATCAAGCCGGCCATCCCAGTGTTGTATCCGATGCCAAAGCTAGACTGGAAGGAGGAGTCTACCGAAGAACGGTAGCGTGAGCTAAAGGGACTAGAGACCATGGGGAAAAGTCCAAAGGTTGTGTGCGGTATATCAACCAGATGATGAGAGTATATGCAGTAGTCGAAAAAGGGTCGTATACCCAAGCGCTAGTTTGAGAGTCTAGTTGCCCGAATCGGTAGAAAAGAGGTAGAAAACGCAGTGAGTAAGTGTCAATGGAAAACAGCAGAAGGCTATCAACAGACCAGCTATGTAGAGGCAGAACGGTAGAATAAAGAAGAAGGGAAGACTAGTAGATGCAGAAGGAGATATGGAGAGATATAAGGAGCGGAGGGAAAGAGCAAGAGGGCAGGAGCGCAACAAGAAATAAGAAAGGACGAGGGAGCTGGTTGGGTTATACACAAGCGGTCAGGGCCTGCGAATTAACTCCCAGCTCGTTGTTTCCAAGCCTTGGGTCCTGGTTACTTTTACGCTTTAGGCCCTAAGTTAAAATAAAATCTCAAGAAAGCGGGAAAAAAAAAAAAAAAATTGGGAGCAAAATGGTGTACAAGCACACAAGGAGCCAAGGCCAGCGCAGCACGTAAAATAGTGGGGCTTGAGAGCTGGTCCAAGGTTCTGGAATAGGCGTGATTTCCATCTTGGCCCTTCTTAATCCCTTCCCTCTCCTATCCTGCCTTTCTGCCCCTATTTTATTTTTATTTTATCTACGTGGCCAATTACTGCTTGCCAAATTTTACGGGCAGCCTTCATATTCGAGCCTAACCACCCATCGCATGACTTGGCTGGTTGGAAATGCAATAGGTAGAAATGGACAAACACAGGATCGTCTTGCTACACCTTATATGGAAGTGCTACTATAGTGTCCCTTTCTGACAAAGGCCTAGGCTTGGTCTTTGGAACCCGTCCACATCCGGCTTCTAGCCGTTCTCTTCATTCTGCCCACAGCCCTCTTCCGAGCCGGTTATAGTAGCATCTGATGGGATGATGGGCTTATGGGCACCAATGATCCGGGTCGCCATGCTCTTTTGTAGAGCCAACCCCAACTTCCTCTCTTCTCGCCGTTCGGGTCGCATTTCTCGGTTTATTCGTCTTCGATCTGGATGTGCATCTTCTCTCCTTTTCTCCATCTGCCTGCCGCACCGCACCATTCTTGTGTCTTTGTCGTTGTTTCTTGCCTTTGTGAGTGCTGGGACAAATGAGAACTTGCTTGGCCGAGGGGCAAAGAGTATGTTACTCTGTGCATACTTGATAGAGGATGTACGTAAGCGCTCAAGCACCTGTGCCTCTCTGGTGTTTCTTGTGTCATGTTCCATACCAAAGCAAAAATAAGCGTGAGGATCACAAGAAAGCACAGTAATCAAAGCCAAGGTCACATCTTTCCCAGTGCTGAAATGGCTAGGCTAGTGCATTTCATGATTTGGAGACCAGTTGTTATCATGATTGCATACATCTTTGTGCACAATTGCTTGATCGCATACAACTGCACGCACATGCATACAAGCTTGCTAACCCCGCCCTCAGCTTTCGCTCTTCCCCCCCCCTCCTCCGTAAACCCGCCCACTCGTTGCACGTCACCTAGCTTCGCCCCCCCCCCCCCCTCCCCTCTCCTCCCCCGTCTTTTGTCTATTTAGGCTTTCTTTCAGTTCCATTCAGGCACACCCACATCAACGACGATCACATGTGCTCATAGTGCTCTTTTCATCCAAGATTTGGCATTGGACGTCTAAGAAACCGATCCTTATCCCTCGTATTTTCCACTCTCAGAAATCACTCTCATCAGGAAATAAATGCACTGTTTTCGCTCCATATCACAAGAGAGCGAGAAACTAAATGGGTGGATTTATGTGCATCTTGACTCATGCAAACATGCAAGCATTTAGCGGTGCAGCATCGGCAAGGGAAATGGGAAGGGAGGAGATGCGGAGGCTTACTGTTTGCACAAGTACTTGTCAGCCCAGGTTTGACTCTGGGGCCTCTAGCCTGCCAACAAGCCAGAACCATAGAGGCTCATGAGACGCCGTATGTGTTGTCAGTACAACCAATGCGCCGCTTTTGTATTCATTCCTTCTAGCTCTTCTCCAACCCAAGTTTGCCCAAACACCCTCAGAGGACAGTGCTTGGTGCTTTCTCACAATGGAGTGCCTTGCGCTCCCTCTATGGATTTCTTGCTATGCCTCAAACCCTATGCCCCCTCTTTCGCCGCTTTTCCGTCTGCTCTTCGTGTCAGAGTACTAATTGACTTCGATTCCTCGGTCAAATGCAATGAAGGAGAAGTACCACGTGAAAAAGCGGTCATACCGATTCTCGTGTGATCCTGGTTATTTAGCACTATTGCTTTCTAGAAGCCCGCCCCCTCCAATGTTAAGCAACTACCAACGACCAACGGGGTCTCTCCCTTCTTTCCCTGCCAATGGCACACCGCACCGCCTTTTCCAAGAACAGTCAGCCCCGCATTTATTTGGGGCCTCTCCCTTTCGACCTCCACACTTGATCTAGCCTTCCGATAATTACAATGCCCTCTTTTTGTGGATCCTAATTCCCTCCCCTTCAGCACCCAGGGTCTGCTCTTTTTCTTTTTTATCTTTTCCAAGCACAAGAAATGTGCAAAGAAAAAATCCCCTCTGAATTCTTTGCACCCACAGCTTGCATTATCTCTTTTTCCTGGCGCCTTCGCCCTGAACTCCCCCACGTAATCCATCTAATCAATCCGGTACCAGACCAGCTGGGCCTTGTTTTACAGCTCAAACTACAGCTGCAAGTTGATCGCTCTCCTCGTAGGGCACTGATTTTTCCACGTGTCCACACTCTTCTGAGCCCAGTGACTTGTTTGTCTCAAATACAGGACGCCCGTCAGACATTTCTCCGTGTTTTGTGCCCGTAGATAGAGGATCTAAGAGTTTTAATCAGCCACCATTCGACACTTGATTTTCTCGATGTGTACGGCGTAGTATTTTGCTCAACGTTGCATGTAGAGCGTAGCACAAGGGTTGTATCACTCATGCTATAACCCTTACGAATGTGGCAACCCTTTCCTAGTCCAACACCAACACGAATACCAAGCAGTCGACTTCGGCTAGATCTTTGGCTTTTTGGTTTTTTTCTTTTGTTTTTATTGTGATCAATGAACAGGCTCTTGATATGTACCAGCCCTCAGAAATCACAAAGCGCAAAAAAGGCTTTGTTGCGTCTGATTATGTGCGGTTTTCTACAAAATGGGAGCATCTTTTTTTCATTGGCCATGATCACGTGTCCGGCAAGGTGCCAAACGCCACCCAAAACGCCCGCCACAGCTTTGGTCCAGCGCCACTGGAAATATCAGAGTTCTATGCAGCAAATCTGAGCTTCTTGGACTTTCGCTGGCGACTATATATAAAACGAGTCGCATTCCCCTCTATTTTTTTTTTTTTTTCACTGCTCGGCTAGCAACATATTTAAGCGTCTTGGTCTTGAAAAACTCTTTCTCCCTAATCCGCATCCACTGCTACGGCGAACTTACGAACCACTCAGAATCACGACACACTACTTTTTGATAAAGTGACACCAATCACATACTGTACAAAACAGTTGTCGGCATGGGCAAACGCAAGTCTTCCAGCAAGCCCCAGGGGCCAAAGAAGGTTAGTTTGGCAGCGAGAAGAGACGACGCGACACGAGTCCTACAATAAATGATGTATGCTTTGTCGGAACAAAACTATGCCACTGTTCGGGGAAAATGTTTCATGGTGGGTTGGCGCACATGAGATCATGTATATACATACATAGGGCAGTTCTAGGCGCTGTTATACTGATCTAGAGCGGAAGAAGTGGGAGGGGGATCATGGGGCCATTGGCCGCTGGATGTTGTTAATGGGCTTCTTGACACGATGACATCACACTTCGATGCGTCTAATTTTTTGCAGCGTTTTGTTTCCTTTCCTTTCTTTTACTAATACGTCTAAACATAACTGTCATACAGAGTGATCCTCTTCCGACGACCTTTCTGTGTCTCTTCTGCAATCATGAGGATGCTGTTACCGTTAAGATTAACCGCCGTGGTGGCGTTGGCAACCTCAATTGTAATATTTGTGGTCAGACGTTTCAGTGCGCTATCAATTGTGAGTTATCGCAATCTAGGCATGGGATAACTGAGAAAGGCAAAAAGTGCTGCTGGCTAACTCTTCGAACTACAGACTTATCTGCACCTGTGGATGTGTACAGTGACTGGGTAGATGCCGCTGGTAAGTCTGGACACAAAAGCGAAATCACGGCATATACCTGCCAGAAATGCTGACTTTTGCCTCTTTCTTCTTCCGTTTCTAGACGCCGTTACCTCCAACACCAAGACTGGTGGCCAGTTCACTTCGCGCCCAGCTCGGAAGCAACAACTCGATGAGATTGCCGATGATGACGATTATTAAACCGAACCGCGGGTCCATATCAAATCGAACGGCTACTTGCGGGCCTTGTTTCAATCCAGTTTGCGAGGGAATCTATGAACGATCCATGCGAAGTTGCGTTGCTCTCCATCTTAGTCTTGTTTTCTATTTTTACTACTGGGACACACAGCACAGCGTTTGTTTTAATATCAGAAAACACATTTACCCCTGTAACTTGTGCTTATGTCTTTGTTCGGTGGTGGGTTTAGGAATACAAAGAACCGCCGTCAAAGATGTATATATATATAAATGTCTCTTTGGACTGTGCTCATAGAGTATAGAAACGGTCGCCAAAGTCTCCAAGACCAGGAACAATGTAACTGCAGCGCGTTAGTAAAGCCGTTTATAGAGAGTGCGGATGGTAGATGGACTGTCGGCGTATCTCAGGACGCATTCTTTTTGGGGGGGGGCGGCGTGACCTTGTGATATAACTTCCTTGAACTTACTTCTTTTCATCTAGACCCTGTGTGTCGAAAATGTTAGCAGTGTTTATCTGCAAAAGCCTAGCAAAGTAAAAGCGTTCGCACTGCACTTACCTCATCAATGAAAGCAGTAACAACGCGGAGCTTGGGGAACTTGGTAGCAAAGTTCTCAACACCCTTGGGACTGGCTATCAGGTTTAAGAATAGGATGCGTTCCTCCGGCACACCTCTCGACTTGAGAACCTCGACAGCCATGATGGCCGAGCCTCCTGCGCAGGAACGTTAGTAAGCAGGCATGAGCTCCTAGGCGACATGAAATCCGCAGATGACTTCTGCCCTGTTCAGTGTTGTGGTCTCTGTTTCTCTTACCGGTCGCAAACATTGGATCCAGCAGCAGAACCCATCTCTTGCTGATGTCGTCAGGAAGCTTGTCGTAGAAAAGCTTGGGCTCCGCGGTTTCCTCATCACGCTGGATAAGAATCTTGCCAATTCTCACAGAACGACAGCAGTCACGAAGCCCCTGCTCCATAGCTTCACCTGCACGCATGATTGAGACACCGCAAATCTTTCCCTGGAACATAAGGCCGGAGTAAGTTCGCCCAACGGGGGTAGTGACATCATGGGAAACGACGGGAAGGTGGTTTAGGCCTTCTTCGACCAGGAGGCGGATGATTCTGTTGGAGTAGAAGACAAAGTCTGCTCTTTGAGTATCCTTATTGCGGATGACACTGGGTTGGGATAGAATATAAGTAAGTGCATTGGATACATATGGGCTTAAAAAAGCCAACATGTGCTCAATTAACAACGCTTAACTTTTCGTAGCGGAAGCCAAGAAGGTAACGGATAGCTTCGAAGGTCTAGACACAAGCAGTCTCAAGCCTAATTACTTACGTCAAAAGAGCAATGAGTTGCGGGGTTTGCGGCAGCACATGCACGTTATCAAAGGGAACGGTCTTAGACACTGTAGCCGAGGGGGTTTGGAGGTTTTCGTTGTTAGAGTGACTGACGGGAACGACGGGCGCGGCGCTTTCACTTTCCATGATGGAAGCGGGAAAGAGGGACGAAGACAAGAAGAAACTGGGAAGAATTAGTGAGGGAGTAAAGATACATAAGAATGGGGAAAGAAGAAAGAGACACAGTCCACGGGCAAGTGTCGATGGGCAAGTGTTCCAAACAGTCAGTGTGTATTCAGGTCACCGTAGATATGCTAGAAAGATGGAGGTTAACAAGTACCTTCTGGGAAGCTTCAGCCCCACTAAAATGGCCTGGGGCTTAGTTGAAAAAAAGCGCCTGGGTGTGAGCCAGCCTATGCATTTATCTAAGCCATGCAAGGCTGCACTACTCGAAATGCATATAGCGGGGTAAGAATTCAACCATTGCGGCCTCTGATTGGGCTATTTTGCTGGAGACAATTGCTACATGGATCACCCTAGAACCCGCTTTTGCCTTTCCATTATGTAGCTCACCTTGGCTGGCGATTAAGTTTGTCTATTACATCAGCACTTGAACGAAGGGCTTACAGGCAACTTGGAGCCTCTTTGTCTCCTCTCTTTTTGCTTGGCCCTCTTGATGATTCATGACTGCTACTAGTGATTAACTGTGTCCCCACGTTTCGTTGTGGTTAGCTCTTACCTAGTCCTCCACGACTTGTTCTCTCCGGCAGCAGGCTCGCCACCAAAAGACATCATCAAAGCGCTTTTTTTTTTTTCTCACCATTACTGACGAACTGAGCCTCCTTGTGTGACCTTGCCGCTTCTTCCTAATAGCAATCTCGATCGCAATCGTGTCCTTGCAACTCTAATACTTGCATATGGCATGGACAAAAAGATGACGACTTGTGGAGATATGGCCCCGAAAAAGCGCGCTTTTAACAAAGCCTTTGCGCCAAGCAAACAGCCGCATGCCGATTCTCCCTCTTCCTCGAAAGCAGGGGCGACAGCTCCTGATTCGGCTTCAGCCTCGCTCTACGACTTTGACTTTGACGATGTTGATGCCTCGGCGTCCATGGCAGCACGCAAGACGCTGCTACAGCCGTCTTCGCTAACGGGGGTCAAGAAAGCGTCAGCGTCCTCAATGCTGAAAACAAAATCTCTGTCCTCTAAACACCAGCGCTCTATTTCCGACGTCGCGTCTTCTCGAGATCGTGCATCTAAACCCAGCGACTCCCCCTCTGTCACACAACCGGCAAAGCCCGCGAGGAAGACACGTCCGCGATCTTCTGTTTTGACTTCGCGACCTGCCCCACAGAGCAATTCTGCTGCCGAAGCCACCGCCGCGATCCCTCTCGCTCCCTTTCCGCCCCCTCAAAGATCACCAGCGCGGACCTATTCAAGCCAAAGAAAGGTTGCATCACTTTCTCGCTCTCAGACGACCCCTGCCACAACGACAAACAGACCAACAAAGCCACCAACACTGCATCGAGCTGCTGTATCTGATCTATATGATCTTCCTATGGAGGATGCACCTCCATGTCGAAAAATAACCACTCGCCGTCTTTCTTCTACACAACCCGCACCGGCCGTGACCCCAGAGAAACCATCCAGGTCCCTGAAAGCAACACCCAGATCCGCGTCAAAGCCCGCTTACCAAGCGGTCGGTTCTTCTAATGGCAATGGCCGGATTGATTCCTACTTTAGCAAGGCTTCTAATGCGCCTGCTAACCAGCACAGAGAAAATCCATCAGCATCGTCAGCGACGTCTAGTCATTCCCTTGGCCAAAAGTCATTGCAAGGGACGTCTCGAATTTCTACTGATACATCAACTTCCGAGTCCCCTACGAAGAAAACACCAATACGGAACCGTTCTGTCTATTCATCCCAAAACCAGTCACCACCAAGAGCTGATGCGAAAACAACGCCGAAATCTTACAAGATGGCGGAAATGTCTCCTCAGAACAGAACTGTAAACCCTGCTCATGAGGCCAGTGCACAAGCAAATCCGCCTGTGAAGCGCCGGCGTCTTATCGATACTCTTGCGGCTCAGATGGAAAGCAGCTCAGAGTCCGAAAGCGAGTCTTTTAATTCCGAGTTTAGGAGCGGCGATAGCAAAGCAAAATCTCGAAGCCCCATCCACAGCTCAACCAACAGGTTTGACCAACCACAGAACCGGACCACATTCCAGGCAGGTCCCCGGATCAGAACAAGAGGGCCCAAAGTCACATATGCCATGCAGAGATCTATCCGGGCCGACCCCAACGAAAATGATCCCAACCACGATCCCTTTGCCGTCCCTATTTTGCCCTCGATCTCAAGTCCCAAGAAAGACAAAGACTCTTTTGACTTTGGCGATGGGCTAGAAAGTGATGACGAGAGTGGCCTGGCCAAGGGCGCAATTCGCAGTGTCCATGAATTGCGCATGGCTGGAGCAAACAACCGGTTTGCAGACCAAATAGACGATTTATTTGATCGTATTGGGACGCCGTCTCCTAAACCGACGTCAATGAGGCGCAACGCACTTCTGGAGTTGGCGTCACACATTAAAACGAAAACCTTTTCTCGCCAGTTCCGTGATAACGGGGCCGAGGGCCGTCTTTTTGCCGACATTGGCCAGGAGACGGATACTGTGAGTGGTTTTGCCCTGGTTGCAATCCTTCTTACGCTACTATCGTCATACTCAATACCTCACGTGCTCCCGCTTTTGCAGGAGAACAAAGTGGTTCATTTTCTAGAGGGGCTCCTGCAAAGCACGGAAAGCATCATCGAACTTTCGCATCAACGCCGGACAAACTTGTCACGCAATGGAAAAGCAGCCGTAGCTAGTGTCAAGTCCGACTTGACTCGGCTCCCGATATGGAAAGGCTCGACATTGCCCAAGGACCTGTCGCCTCGCACTCTGGCCCTTAAATTTATGGATCTGCATTGTAAGCCGGCCGATCTGGGGAATTTCGTTATTTCGTCCAAGAGCATGGGCGACACGTTGTTTTCTATCCTTCATCAGTATTCGGATCACGAATGGCAGGACGATGCATCGGCTGATGAGAAGCTGGATTGCTTGCTGGCATCATCAGTTCTGGGGGCTCATGCCATGGGCTTCCAGGACTCGAGCCTCAAGTCGCATTGGAATAACAATCATCTGCCTGTGGTGGTGGCCGTAACTGACATGACCTTGTCCCATTCAAAGTTTGGCCCGTTTGAACATGCCATACTCCGACTAACGCTCAACCTGTCCAACAACAACCCAGGGGCTGCTACGGCCACTGGTCTTCTTGCTCTGTTTAAGAACCTTGCGGCTACTGTCTGCACGACATTTGGCTTGGTGAAGGACAATCTTGGGAAGCATGATCTAAATAGCGATTTTTCGCCGTTTACCAAGCTCGTGCTAGTTTTGGGGGCCATGATCAACTTCTGTGAGCACTGCCCGCCGGTGCGGCACTCTGTTGACGACTGGGATGAAGAAGACTCTCCTGTGGATGGATTGATAGGTATTTTTTTGCAAAGCCACATGGCGACATATCAGGTGTGTATGGTTGCGGGTTGTTTTCACGCTCTACTTTCGTCGTCGCTACATGTGCTAACGTCTGTTTTGTTTACCCTTCCAGGCCGACTCGGTGGAAAAGATGCAGTTAAACGTGGGGTTTGGCTACCTGGCGATCTTGTTAGGGTACTTGTGCCTTTCTCGCCCAGTTCGCCGGAAGCTCGAAGTACGTAGTGCGGGCAAGGGTCTCGGCGATCTGAGAGATACAGTGCGGGAATTTATGATTATGCAGTGCAAGGTTGACAGTGGAGAGGGGGGCGGCAGTGACCATGTACAGCGGCTTCAAAAGCTATTGGACGAGCTTGAGATGGGCATATAGAAAGGTATAGGTATGGATGGATATGTTGGCTGGACCTTGGCGGCATGGATATAGTGTGTGCATGGGGAGGGGGGGGCTTGTTCTTCTTTTTGGTTAGTGAAACTGCCGAGAGGTGGCCTGCTTTTATGACAAGTCGTGTTTGCGGTGCCTCAGTACACAAACAGCAAAGCGTGTTTTCCGGCCGGTTCCTGGTTCATGTCTTGTCCACGGGGCGTTTCCCGGGTTAGAAGATCGGGAGAGTTGGGAGCCAAGCAACAAGTCTTGTGCTCTCGTCATTCTTGCCTTGACTAGCCGTATTTTTGGATTCTCTATTCCTTATCTGACGATGGCCGTAACATATGCACTGGGAATATAAAGGACGAAGGGATTCGTTTTCGGTTGCTTACATCTATGCTTACTAAACGTGCCGCTGCCAACTTGCCGGCTGGCTCTGCGCAAATCCGGCCCTATCTTCGGCTTTTGCCCTCGAGACCTTGTCTTGGTGTTTGTATGTATATATGCGTAGGAATCCGCCACTGAAGCTCAGGCTAGGCCCGGAGCTGCGGCTTCAGCGCTACAGTTGCTGATGCATCGTCTTCTTTTGCGACTACTGCTGCTGCAGAGATAGCTGGCTATAAGGCTGCTGACGACCTGACACACAACGTGTGTGCCTGAGTCGGGTCTCGCTGCCATTCTCTGGCATTCCTGAGCTTGCTGGGTTCTTTGCTCACGGCTTCTCGTTTCCTGCCGTCTTTTTGTTTTATTTTTTTTTAATTTTTTAATTTTTCATCTTTCCTTCACCTTTCCTTCACCTTGGGCTCTGCATTTTCTCCATCGTTCGCCTGTGATCTTGTCCAGCTCCATTTCGATCATCCACATTTTCATTGTTCTCCCTCCCTCCCTAGTGTCTATCCCTGCTGCGCCTGGCTATTTAGGCCTTGTGCTTTTTTTTTTTTTTTTTTTTTTTTTTTTTTTTTCCCTTCCTTATTTTTTGGCTTTCCTCATTCCCATTTTCCCTCCACTTCCCCCCCTTCCTTTTTGGCAATTCGCTCGATTTTTGGCATCTGGAGCTTGGGCGACTCAAACTCGGATTCAGAACAAGCTTATTCATCGGCCTGACCTCTGCTTCGCCTATCGCATCGGCGAGCTCTATCTCGGTGATACTTTTCTCCCCTCGCTACTCCTCACCCTCACCCTCACCCTCACCCTCGCCGTCGCTCTCCATTCTTAGATCCTGTTCTTATCCGGCCAAAATGGCTAAGCAGCGCAAGATGGCGTTGGTTGGCAGCCGTTCCGTCGGTAAGTGATTTGTTTGCTCTTATCTCGGCGTGCCATTATTGAATCATGCTACGGTCCGGGCTTGCTCACTGCATGCAACTATGGAGGGGGATCAAGTGCGGAGGAGCAGATGAAAGAAAGCCGGAAAATGAAGAAACGCAGAAAAAAAACATCAGGGCAGGGCTCGGCAGGGCCGGCAATGAGGCAAGCCCATCACACGTGCAGGCTGCATTGCACATAATCCATCGGGCTCACACCTCACACATCGCTTGCCCCCCCCCCCCCCCCCCCCCCCCCCTCCACCCACTAGTACTCAACGG